>WJFB01001281.1:0-34258 GCA_009870185.1 Pygmarrhopalites habei
AGAGTTGGCTTTCCTTCTCCACGATGAAAGTTTCTGGAGGAGGGAAAAAATAGAAAAGAGGAGGAGGAGGAGAAGCCAGTGACAAGGAACTAACTGATCGATCCAAAATCCTTCCACATTCTGCATCACAATGCACCATGAATTCGCCTTTTACATTACACTCTCATAACCCAGCCAACCTCCTCCTCCTCCCCATCCCAAGCAGAACATAGCAGAGAGGAGAGGAGACTGAAGGAGAGTACAAAAGAGAAACTTTGACTGGAAATGGAGAGGAGAAAGAGGAAGAGAGCAGGGAATGGTCCATCCAGCTAAATATCAACTCGACGTCCATACCAGATGCCAGTAGGCCATCCTCACAAACACACACACATACACACAATTGCTCTTTTCTCAGCCACTGGCAACAAGTTTGTTCAGCCCCAGAACAGAGAGAAAGGAGAAGAGGAAGGGAGAAAGTGGGATCAAGACGACCTTCATCTACACAAATTCGGGTATTAGAGTGAAAGCCATTTGGATGGCTCGGCTGGATGTGGCCTCTCCCTTCTTCCATTGCGAATGAGTGAAAGTGGCTCTATTTTCTCCGTTGTCAGAGCTCTTTTCCTCATCATTTGAATAGCACAATAAACATTGCATACTATTCCCCTCAAATGGAGGGAAGAAAAAGAGAGAGAGGGGGAGTGAATGGAAGAGAGAACAAATTCCTTTAAATTACCAATTAACAATCTGTCACTATCAAGGAGAGAGGATGGAGGATGGAGTCAACGGGGTGAGATGCAGATGCAGATGAAGATGCTATTGTTTTTTCTACTCCTCCTCCTCCTCCGCTTCTCTCTTCCATGGAAATCTTCCAGAGGAGAATAAAATGAAGTCAATGTCACCATTTTGGCTTTGTCTCTGTCCATTCTTCTTCCTCCTCGTACACATGTACGTGAGTAGGAGGAAGCGTGTGTGTGTGGGATATAACGAGTGCAATTGATTTCTTGTAGATAGACTTGATCATTACAAGGAATTTAAGAGAGAGAGAAGGATCCACTACAAGCTCCATTTGATCCAAATTGAATCTAATTTCCTGTCTTTGTCTTTGTCACAAGCTTAAACAAACTGAGCAGCACACACCCCCAGACACTCACACACACACACAAAGAGAGAGAGAGTGAGTGAAGAGTGGAGGAGGAGAAATGTAAGAAAAGGAAATACGATTAAATATTTAGATTGCATGCTACAATATTCTATTAAATTGTCCGCGAACGACGCTTCCAGAATGACTAAACACAATTTTAACCAGTCGACTGGCACCTTCCCATAATGTTCATATACACATTTACATGTACAGTACAACTTCGTCTCTCTCTCTTTCTCAGAACCACTGGTCCTTTTCTTCTTCTTCACACACACACACGTGCATAAAGATTTCCAAAAGGAACGTTTCCACATTTATATTTTAAATATTCCACAGTGAGATTTACAACTCTCTCTCTTGTTTTTCTTGAGGAACGAGTCAAGTCATGTGAGGACAAAATGGTGAGGGTGGGAATTGCACACCCCAACACACACACACGCTCACTCACTCACCCCTCCGTTAAAAATGAGATGACAAAGAAAAAAATGACAGGAAGAAGTAGACATACTCCCACTCCCTCCTCCTTCACCTCCAAGCTGTTGCTTTCTGGATATTAAAGGGAGCATACATTTTTGTAAAAATTTCTTCCTTTCTCAACTTTACAATTGTGACGGGGCTGTGTCGTGAGTGAGAGAGTGAGAGTGTGTCTCTCTCTCCGTTTGTGAAGTCTACAGAAAGAAGGAAGGGGGGAGGAGGAGGAAGCTGAGAGGGAATGCAATTTAGTCCTTGTCAAAAATCATCATCAACAAAATTCTTGCTTTTGTTTCCACTCCTGTGACGGGGGCTAGGAAAAATGGAATGTAATTTCAAATTTCACAAATTCTAAAGGAGTGCGAGTTGTAAAATTTATGAAAATCCTTTCTCTTCCGTATTTTTGTGTGTGGCTTGAGAGATGAGGGACTGGGAGAAATGTAATAATTTCTCCCTCACTCCTGCAACTGCATCTTCATGAAATGGATGTGAACACACAAACTCTCAGTCTCATTCTGAGGGATGAAAAAGATGGATAATAATTACAAGAGAGTGAGTGAGAGAGACTCTCCATGTTTGGTGACGGACTGATAAGGAAAATGACCGGGATGCAAAGGAGATAAAACGGTGGTTGAAAGCCCACACACACACACACACTCACTCCGTATGTGTTTGTGTGTGTGTACTGGATATGAATGCTCATTTGACTACCTGTATCCAAGGATGAAAATATAGAGTGCTTTTAATTCGGGAAGGGAAGAAAGGGGAGACAGAGAAGGTTGAAATAAATTGGTGAGCTTGGAAATGCAAACAAAAGTTTAATTCCATTTTGGGGTGTCGAGAATAACGTACCCTCTCCTCACACTCACACACACTATCCGTCCATTTGGGTATATATGGTATTAGAAAATTCTATTAATTATCATGTGAGAGCTATATAGATTGCGGGGAACATGGTCTAACGTGTCCATGTTGACACACTTAAATGGGTATCCTACACTTATCGCATCCATTCTCTCCCCCTCCTCCTCCCTCACACTCTCTTTTATCATCTCCTCCTCGTACTCAACCTTTTGAGAGGGGATGATGATGAAGCTCGGGAGAGTGGAGGTGGTCCAATCGAAAATCGTTCTCTCTCATACATGACATTTGACATGTAGCCTGCCCAATCCTTCCTTTTGAATAATGGACGATGAGTTAAAAATAGACTTTCCTAAAATATTCAAGGATCATTCTCCCAGAATGGTAAGAATCTAAGTTTGACTACTCAAAATACATTCTATCGATTTCGTTGCTTTGGGCTTGAGCATTTCATGAAAAAAATTGACATTTTGAAATTACGTTTGTGAAGGTGGCCGTTAAATTTTGACATGACGAGAAATAACATTGTCTGAATTTTTGGAAATGACAACTAAACGTATTGGATGGTAGGATTTAAGCTGATCATTGAATGATTGATTGGGTGATGAAGAAGGAGAGTGTGGGAGTGGAAAAGTTACCTGAACTGGTCGCGACCATTGAGCGTCTCTTGTTTGAGGGAGAGGATGACAGGGCCCAAATCCTCGTCATTGGTGAAATAATTCCAGTGTTCAGTGCCGTAGAAGTATTTCTCGTAAGTTTCTTGCTCTACTGACGTCAACTCGAACCCTCCATTCTTCTCCCATTGCTCCTCAATCGAAGTCCGTGATGGCTCACAGATTCGAGGCAACCGATCTTCATCCTCCGAAACCTACAAATCCACACACACCATACGTATAAGTACATCCATATAAACGTCCAACAAAAAACTATATCATACACACACTCACTCATACACCGTATAGATTCTTCCTTATACCCATCCATTTCTTTCTTTCCTTTCACCCAACTTACACATCAAAATACACACGTCACAAGTTGCGTATTCTCGAAGAGACGGAGACAATGGAAAGAGCTCCATTATCCGTTCATGTGTAACAAAGAAATGGAGAGAAAGCATCTTAAGAAGATGACAAAATTCTAATCTCATCCCCCTAACTACTTACAGAAGATTTTTTTTCTCGTTAACTCACATTAAAATTTCATAGACAATGTCAATTATATTTCCCTCCTCTATCCTACCTACCGTCCCCTCATGTATACTTCCCCCGCTTTCACTCACTCAGAATTGAGTGTGTGGATGTAATTGTATTTTTGAGGAGAGAGTTTCTGTCCCTCTTTTTTCACGATGACATGACATATGACATCATGAAAAACGGAAGAACCATGTTGGATAGGAAGGATATTCACAGGGAAAAATGTGAATGACAGTTCTGATTGAGAGAGTGACAGAAAATAAAAATAATATTCGTGTATGAAGCTCTTTTCCTTGACTGTATTTCTATTGTACACCGTAAGTGGACAGAAGTGAAAAAAGTCCGTTGGAATAAAATTAGAGGACCATGAATTTTTTTGGGGGAAAACCATGACATTTGACATTCGAGAAAATTCTTCTTTCTCAACCTATTGATTAAATGTGATTCAAAACTTTTTTTTCTTAGTCTTCTGGTATAATCGTTGCAATAATTTTTTCTCCACAAAAAGTATCTTTTTCATGTTTCAAAATGGTTCAGCTGGGTGAACCACAAATTGTCTTCTAACATGCAAGCATCGAAACCACCACGGACACACACACACTTGTACCTTGTAATGAATGTCTACTAAAGATTCTACGTTATATTACGTACGAAGAGGGAGAGAGACAACAGAAAGAACTGGATTATCCTTTCATGTGTATATGAAACCCAAAATTTTGGTCGAAAAAGAGTGTATTTTAATAATTTAAAAAGTTTTGAAAATAAATAATTTATAAATTTTTATCTTTCTTCTTCCATTCCTCCCTAACCTTCTCACACACTGAAGTCACATGACTCATCGGAGGAGGAGAGAGAATTTGACAGAGTGAGAAAAATTCTTTTCCCCCTCACAATATTTGTCTCCATCAAAGTACAAATTGTATGCAATGGATTTTTTATGTTAAAAAAATCTCACCCCTTTCCCCTACTCTTCTTTTTTTCCCTCCCCCCTTCCCTCCCTCCCCCTCTCTCAATTAAAAAGAACAAGAAGAGACTCGAAACTTTCTCTCTCTCTCTTCTTCTTCTTTCTCCCCTCTCTGTCAAGAGTTTTCAAGTTACCACTTTCTCCTCCAAAAACTTTCCCTCTTTCCTGTGAAATGCCTGACGGCTGACGCTCAATCTTTGCGCGTTTCAAAAATAAATTGTATAAACTATTTGCTGGCGAGACGACACACACACGCGTTGTGTACACGTACATACAATACTTTTTATCTGGAATCCTTCAAGTTTTTCCTCCTGTATAATAATAATATTTCGTAAAAGTACCGAGGAGACATAGACAGAGAGAGAGAGAGAGAGTCGGAATGCCCAAAGGCTGTCCTGGGATATTTATAAATGGAATGGTGCTAAATTATGATTCTTCATGAAGGACCAACACCAACAAACCTGGACAGTTGAACACTGTCCAGAGTAGGTAGTTGATAGCCCCATGAAAAAATGGATAATGATTTTTTTCCATTCCCACTCCACTGCTTAGCCTAGAAATTGTGAAGATTAGAGAAGGAGGAGGAAAGGGGAAGGAATAAAAAGTAGTAATGGAAGACAATGGATAATGGAGGAACAACATAAGGATTGAGCACACAATACAGAGAAATATTGAGGACATAAAAAAGCTGATGGGTGTAATTTTGGGTCAAAGGAATAGAGCGAGAGTTGTTTGTGCTGGAATGTGAAGGTTCCTCTGTTAAGGAGTTTCAAGCACAGACCTTCATTGAGAGGGAGAGAGAGAGAGTTTGACTTTATCCCACTCTTATCTCTCCAACACCCTCGAGATGAGAGAATTTTTTTCTCATCATCATCATCACAGTTTCCTCGTGTATGATCGTGTCTGGAAGAAACTTGGGGTAATTGTGACAACGTCCAACAGAAAAAGATGGTCGTCTGTGTACATTGTACACACCCATCACACTCCCTCCTAATAAGAGTCTATACTGTCGTCTGTCTGTGTGTACTATATGTGTGTCTGGGAGAGAGCAAGGAATTCCTGAAGGATAAGAAAAATGTGAAATAATAGAGTTGACCTATATCCTCTCCTCGCGTGTGTATGTATGTATGTGTGTGGAAGATGACTACATTTATTTTATTTCTCATCCATATATAAATGAAGGAAGGAGGGAGTTTATATAATAGTGGAAATAATAACGTTAATAGGCGGTTGGGTCGGGCCAATATGAACGAGTATCATTCAAAGCTGCTCAAGCATTTTTATCCTCCTTCTCTTCTTTCCAAATCTACTAAATATAGAACTTTCCCTTTTACTTTCTTAAGAAAGATTTCTCTCTCTCTCCTTACATTTCACATAAGATGCTATTGTAGCTCCTGCTGCCACTTGCAACATGTGCTACACTTTATTAGGGAACAAGTTCATTGTGCATTGAACAAGCACTTGAGTATAACATGTTGTGTGTCTCTCTCATGTACGTACTTACGTACGTACATACGTACTGGGTATGCATGTAGACACAGACATTTTTTAAGGCCTCCTGCCATTATCTTTTGACTCAGACTTTTGATATTAAATGTGACCCCTCTTGTTTTTTCCCCTCTCAGTCTCTCTCTTCTACAATCTTTCTCTCAGGAGGATTCCACACACAAATACATACACAACAAACAGTAACGAACATGGGATAATAACTAGGGAAAGGAAAGGGGAAGGAATTTTTTTTCTGCTTTCTCTTTCCCCAGCTTTACTCTATCGCCTATGGCTCTCACCATTAAATATTTGACATATATGTTGTAGTAGAATCTACTACCGTAAAAATCCTCGAAGGACTCTCCCTTCCTCCACTTTCACTTTTCTCAAAATACTTATGAAAACATACATGGATTTTCACCGTGTTCTAAACTAAGACTTTCTCTTTCTGGTGGTGGATAATTATCTTACATAAATATATCTCAATTTGTAAAGCCGAGCATTAACCCAATCTACAAAATGGGTTGAGATCAGCTTAATGTTTAATGCACTACTAGTCTTTTACTTTTTTCCAACACGGAGAAAGTCCATTTTCCCCTCATGAGACCATCAAATTTTGTTTAAAACATCCATTTAATTCACTTGCATCCCATGAATCGCCATTAAAGTTCCGGCTGACGAAAATTGAGCATTATTTTTGCATTTATTGATTTAGTGAGTGGAGCCTTCAGTCCAAAAAAGTTTTACGTAGGGAATAGCAGGATGTAAAAATGATTTTGAGTTTAAAATGCTTATCCACAATTTTGGGGAGCCCTGGATTTTATCAGAATCCATACGGTACACACACACACACATTCGCCAAGTATTTTCCACAGTCTATTAAATGTAGAAGAAAAAGAGAGAAAAAAATGGAGCTGACCTGAATGTTTTGATGGTTCTTCCGCTTCCGCTCCTTACCATCCTCAGCCTCGGAATCTCCCCCTCCCCCTCCATGATGATGATTGTCCAACTCTCCATCGTCTTCATCCTCTTTTGAGTCCTCCTCTTTCTCTTGGAAATCTGGAGTGGAACAACTTTCTCTATATGAATTTCCTCCCCCCACCATCACCACATCCACACACACACACTCAGCCTCTCAGAGAGAGAGAGAGAGAATGTGCGGGAGGACGTGGGTAGAAAACTTGGTTGAAATATAAAGTATGTGGAGGGGAGATTAAATGTAAAGCCCGTCAAGTCCTTACCTGACTCAGACTGTTCATCCCAAATGCTGTTGGGATTATTGGAGGAAGTGATTTTTTGACGGGAGCACTCAATCCAGTAGCCCGGCGTCGGAATTAAATTATGTGGATACTCCTCACAAAATTCATCTAGTGTCACCAACATCAAAGAATTCATCATCAAAATAAGTATGGAGGGAAAAACATACACACACCCTGGCTCTTTGTACGACATGACATTTGATGACCTCGCATTCTAGTCCCTTCTACATTTTATACATAACCCGAGACAAGTCTGTCACATCTCTTCTTCACAATCTCCATGTTTCCTTGTCTTCCCCTTCACTTACATGGATCATCTTTTTCACATTGAATCATTCCTACTGAATAGAAAATCTTTCTCACATTGTCTGTGAGAGAAAGGACGGAGACATGTATTGTAAAGAAAGATTTCTCCCCTTTTATTCGTCTTTTGTGGGAGAAAAATCAATTGCATACATTTCAATGTGAGAAGAGATGGACGGTTTAAAAAGCAATTGGATTACATCAAAGGACATTCACAGTCGCCTCTCTATCATCCTCCCCTCCCACCCAACATGCGGGTCTGTCTCCTCTCTTTATGCCCCCTCTCACTCCACTCATCAAGATGAAACTTTGAGAGGACAGAACGAGAGAGAGACAAGGAAATAAAAATCAATACAATTTTCGAAAGGCTTTGTTGACTCCCACATTCCACTCTATCTACAACAGACAACCTCGGATTGTTTGATTGTAATGGACTCGAATGGGAGAGAAAGAGGAAAGAGGAGGACAATAGTATCGTGTCTGACTGGATATTTCAAACGCCTTTCTCTCTTCTCCACTTTCCCTTTCAAGTCCCTTTTCTTTATGACCAAGGTTGTTGGGAGGAGGAGGATTTTTTTCTCAGAAGAGATGGTCCCTTCAATTCTATTGCTATTCATTCTGTTGAAGGGATATAAAATAACTGACCTGAACAAGCTTGTGGCGGCAATGGGAAGATGAGCGTCGTGGAGGATTTCCGTCTTGCAACGGCACATCCTAAGCTCTGTGGCTTGAAAGCCTAAAATCCAAAAAAATATTTTTAATTATCTTTACTGCAATTATATTCACAATTTTGAATGTAGAACAAGAAAATTTAATAACTAAACTACGATATATATTGAGAGAGAGAGAATCAGAAAGGAGAGTGGAGACAGTCAGAACTTACCCTCAACTGATTCATAAAGTCAGAACACTCCATGAGAGCCACGTCGGCAAAATGAAGATCACACAGAATCTGGTTCTTGAATCGTCGAGCCCGTTTCTACATCACAATGTATCATCATCATCATCAAATCCATTTAAAATGGAGGGAGGAGGTGGGTAGGGAAAGAAATCAGTTTAGGAAAATATTTTCATTTTGAAGAGAAAAGAAAATTGGGGAAAATGGATGGAGGGCGAGAGTGGAATTTGAAATAGATGAAAGTGGTGGAGATGTTGTGGGAGGAGGAGGAGAAAATGGTGAAAAGGTAAGGGAAGGAAGACAATCAAAGAGAAGAAGGGGGTTTTCTCTTTTTTTACTTGGTTGGGTCCTGAAAGGTTGATTCCACACGAGTTGCACCGCGAACATTCCTCGTGATAATGGTTGTTGTCGTACAAAGACGACGGCTCTGTAATTACACAAACATGCGAAAGAGTCAGTCAGACATACGAAGTGAGAGTGGAAGAACGAAATGGGAGGAGGAGTGAAAAAACATGAGCAATTTCCTTCCTCAAAATTACACACACGTCCATCACACTCCCTCTCCCCACAAACACAAAATCAATCCAGGAGTGAATCAAGAAGTTCATTCAATAAATGTTGGTAATTATTTGTTTGGTTTATATGTATCTATAATATGTAGAATGAATTCATTCATTTTCCAAAATTTTGATTTGAAAATTCAATTTCCGTCCTCCCCACGATTCCCACCCAAAATTAGTCAACACATTTGAGTCAAGGTTGAGGGACAAGGGAAAACCTCCATCGACGTCAGAGTGAGGTTTTGTTCTGTGTGTGTGTGTCAATGTACAATAAATAAACCCAACCTTAATTGCAAAAATTGACACATGACACCCACACACACAAACAGCGTCGTCGACCCTAATGCTTCCCTCTAATTAAATTAATGGAATGAGCGGCAAGTGTGTCTTTCTAAAACACAGGGACTCAATGAGGAATTTATAAAATATAAAATAATAAATTCAAAATCTTCCTTCTCTCTCCCACACACACACACACACACAAATACCCTTCCTTCCCTCCCCTCAGACACACACAGTATACAAATGTGGATGACAAGGTGACATGAATAGACTCCTGCTGAATCTCCCGAGATGTAGAGCCACACACACATGGATCAACTGACTAAGCCGCATTTAAACCCAACGTCATGTGATGTGTGTGAAGCCTTAACGTCTTTTTCCCTCATTTCCTCATACCGTAAAGAATTTAAATACAACCCTCCAGTCTCACTGATTGCGAGTCGTCAGACTACATTTTTTAAAAGAAATTATGAAAAGAACTTCATATTCTTCATTGTATGTACGTGAACGTGGAAGATCTGAGATTAAATTTCTTTCGACATTCCTCCTGAAGGACATGAGAAAATTACAATCTCATGTTTTCAATCTTGTTTTGTGTCAACCAAGGACGAGATATTAAAGTTTTAAGAATTTTGAAATTTGGAGGAACAATTCGTACAAGATTCATACAGTAAAAAACGGATTGACATCTCATGACGTTTTTTAATTAGCATTAATTGCTAATTTTAACTTTAATTTTAACTGCTAACTTGTCCAGGATCAAAAAACTCGTACAACTTTGTCACTCAAGAAATTCACGGAACTGTAATGAATGGATACGGCATGTCGCTTTCCAAAACGTGGGACGTGGCCCGGACTCACTCCTGACGCTCTATTTGTACAGTAAAAAAAGTACAGTAGAGATTTTCTTTTGAATCTTTTCCCTCATGTGACTCTAGGCTGAAATATCTTGACTCTATTATCCTGGAAGGGAAGGCGGAGTCAGATTCTCCATATAAAACATGGGAGAGAGAAAATGGAAATACGTGAGCAACTAAGAAATGAACATTTTCCCTCCATCGCCACCACCTCCACCTCCTCCTCTCTCATCATTCCAAAAATGAAGACAGAGGCTATGATGAAAGTCTCGTCCCAAAACTTTCCCTACAGAACAAAAGACCGAACGAAGAAGAGGAGACAGAGAAACAAGGGAGGAAAGGCTTAGACAGAGGAAAGGAAGATGTGGATCAAGAGAGAAAAAAAATGTCTCGTGGCGATTGCCATTGTCATTTACCTTGATCCTCTCCCATCAGATTTCCCATTGTCCTGCCCCTCAACCCAGCCTCCCCCCTCCTCCTCACCAACTGTAATGTGAGTGTAGTGTGTGTGTGTGAGGGAGGGGAGAGTAGTAAAAATCTTGGGGGCAAAGACAGAGAGGAAATATATATAAAATACAGGATAAAATTTTGCCATGAGCTCTCTCACACTTTATCTTCTTTCCCCTTCTTTTTATTTTTCTCTTCTCATGATCATATGATCTTCGCCCTGACAAAGTACGAAGCTTAGTGGTAATATGAGCTGCTGAGCAGGAGGATTGTAAGCAGGTCTACATCATCACCCACTTTCCCCCCCTCCCAGATAACAGGGAGAAAGTGAGGGACACACACACATCCACACACAGTCAGGCTCATGTCTATCAAGTGAGGCAGAGGGGAGGAGAGAGAGGAAGAGGGAGAGAAAGTGAGTGAGAGTCAATGAGAAAAATATCGATCGATTAGTCGACACAAAGCTGTACTACGAGAGAAAGGCATGGAACAAGAGAATATGGAGGAGGAGGAGGAGGAAGAGAAGCGGCAGAGAAAAAAGCTCTCATTTCTATCTGTTCTATCATGTTCATGCTCCACTTCCGTACTCAATAAAAAAATCCATACGTAATTTTCATCAATATTGTCCCTCTCCCTCTCTCTCTCTCGTTTATTTCCATGTTTTCCTTCAATTCAAAAGAAGTGGGACTTTCTTTACAGAAGTAAAAGCGGAACATCTCTTTCTTTCTCCTTTTTAAACGCCATTCAAATTTGCACAGAAACATTTTTTTTCTTTGTGGATGTCCCCCAAGAAATTTCCAAGAGTCTTGAACAACTCCACAGTAGCAGAGAGAAAGGAAGAGAAAAAAAAGAAATGGATGAAAGGGATGTAAATAAAATTTAAAGATAATTTAAACGAGTTTTCTTTGATGAAAATGGAATTTGATTATGTAATTAAGGATGAGTTGTGTTGTGCGTGTGTGGGAGGAGGAGGAGAGAAATAGTTGAAATGTAATAGTGCTAGGAGGAGAAAAGATTATTTAGGGAAGAGCATATGCCCTGTTGGATGTGGATGTGTACTGTTGTTGTCAGATGCTGCTGTGTGGAGTGTGATTTATGGAAGGCTAGACCCAGAGAGGTAGAAAAAGGATTTAAATGTGGAAAAGGTCAGTGGGAATATGATGAAGAGTGTAATCGGATTGTAGTAGGGTAAAGTCCTTGTCATTATGATGTGGAAGATATGACCAGGAAAATGAGCTTCAGCCAGCTGCACAGCACACAAAAAAATTAAAATTGAGCCATAAAACCTTCCTTTCTCTCCCCTTTTCACTATTCACTCCATGAAAGTTGAAGGATATGGAAAAAAGAAGTTGAGCTCTACGAAAAAAAAGTTTGAACAAGTGTCGCGGTGAAATAGAAATCAGCAAGTGGTGTTTAAGGCTGGGAAAAAACCGACACGGGTAGAGAGAGAGAGAGAGAAAGGACAAGAAGAAAATTTTTATTTTATGGCTTATGATAGTGTCACTGGCCATTGCCACCAACCACCAACACCACTAAAGCAGTAAGATAGAAAATTTCCCATGCACTTTCTCTTCCTTTCATAAAAACTTGGACCATCGTTGTCGTTGTCGTCATGAGGAGGGATTTGTGACGGAATGGTTGTAAACATGGTGCCGTTATGACATGGTCACAACACTTGACCCCTCACCTCTCACAATTTATTCTTGTATTCCCAGCCTTATGAAAAAGGAGGGTGAAAAAGAGCAATAATTTTTGCTTAAAGGATTTCATTAAAAACACAAAAAGTCCACTGGCTACTTTCCAAAAGAAAGAGAAAGGGGAGAAAGTTCACAAGACGGAGAAATGGGAGGATGGACCCTTGTAAAAAAAGGATTTTATCCCCCTTTCTCCTCCACATATTTCATCCCCGTCAAAATCCTCTACATCATTAGCTTGTTTGGATTGTCACAAAATCCTGCAATTTCACCTCTTTTTCCCTCTCCCACACACACACACACACACACACATTACATACGGCGTATGTGTGTTCGTAAAATATGACCCTGGCTTCATATATCACCTCTGAGAATATTGACTGTCTCATATTTTCCTGGCCCTCTCACTCACGCCCTCCAAAATATGAGCTTTTTACACTTTACATTGTACACAGCAGTTCTTTTTACAACCGTCTTTGTCCTCAAAGGCCATCATAATATCTGTCCTCCCTTTTTTATCCACCCCAGTATCATGACATAACACACACATACACTCACTCTCTCTCATGAAGTATGTAATGGTGGGGAGATATTATATAAAACTTTCTTCACTGAATAATAATCAGAAAAAGCCATAATACAAAATTGGACACAAGGGCCACTCTACTTAGCCAGCCTTATAGTTTACAGCACTCATTTCCTATCACAAAATCCACCCCACACACACACATACTACACTTGAGTCCACCTTTCTTCACATCTTTGCCTTCTCTTTCCAGCTAAATATGTCATTCCACTCACCCTGTGTGTGTGTGTGGGTCCTAGATGGATAAATTAAAAAGGTCGCTATCACCCTCCCTTCCTCCCTACTTTCTCCTCATTTCACTTCAAAATCTAAATTTGATTACTATTCCGAAATACTTGAAAAATAATTTTATTACACAAATCCACTTTGAATAAAACTCTCTCTCTCCAATTTGTACATTCAGCTTTTATGTCATACAGACACACACGGCTGAGCATGGCGTGTGTGCACTTATGTAAAACACGACATGGTTCATTACAAAAAATTACATATTTCTCTCTCTCCCTTTCTCTGTTGACTAAGTGCAGTTGTCTTGGTTACTCAAGTCGTAAACTGAGCGGATGTACCACCATATTTCCTCGTAGTACTACTGGAACTTTGAGAGGTGTGTCATAATAAAGGAGAGAAAGAGAGGAAGGGCATGAAAGGGATTTTGTATTAAAAAATCTACACACACACACAATGCAATCCTCCGTAATATGACGAGAAGAAAGTAGAAAAAGTTTCAAAGGGGAATACATAAAGATGTTTGAAATCCTCTCTCTCGCTGTGTGTCTCTCCTTTTATTTAAACGCCGTCGTTCCCTTTTCTTTCTCCCTGGGTGTTTCCTTATGTGTGTGTTTGTGTCTTTATGTGAACAAAAAAATGGAAAAGGAGAAAAGGGGGCAGAGCGGAAAAAGTTAAAAGCAATAATTATTGTACAAATGTACATCAAAAGCTGTTTCATCATCATCTCATTATCTATTGATGCATGGCACGATGAACGACTTTTCTTAGAGCACATCATCATCACAGCCAAGGCGAACAGAAACGGAACAGACAGTTGGAGGAAGAGAAAGAGAGAAAATTGGAGAAAGAAAACAAGACACAGGCTGATGAACCTTTTCTCTTCTCTTCCCTCTTTCACGGAACTGAAGAATAAGGTGAAATGGAGGTTCTCATATTAATACATGTGGGCATACTAATAAACTATGGAGATACTCCAAATGGGAAAAATAGGCTATAAAAAACAGAAAGAGAGCTCATGACTTGTTTAGTTGGCTCCTGACGAAAGCCATGATGAACCCTATTTTCCGTGAGCATCTCAAATTATATTACTTCCCCCTCTTACCTCTCCCTCCCTCCCTCCTTTCTCCATATGAAGGGAAGGGGGAGAAAGGGGAGAAAATAAAAGTTGTACATTTCCCCCTCCCCCTTTCTCTCTCTCTCATTCATTTATACAACTTATTTGTGTGTGTGTGTGTTCGTGTATATAAACAAGGGAATATTTATAGTAGATAAAAGGAGGGATGGGAAAATAAAGGAAGGAGGCTATTCTATTTGTTAATTTACCATTCCTTTGGAACTAACAAAGTTTTTTGTACGCATGTACGTGACATGGACTGAACAAGGGAAAGGGAAAGGAGGAGGGAGACTTGCAAAGCCAAGTGGATGATGATAAAAGGTACAGACACTGACATGGTATGCCTTGCCTTCCTGGTGCTATATGCTTTCACTAGTGTGGCATGACAGATATGAGATAAAATTGCATCTTTAATTTTCTATTCATTCCTCTCTCTCTCAGCCCCAATATATAATATAAAATAATAGAGAGTGGAGGGAGGGAAGGAGGAGGGGACTAGACTAAAAGGAAAATTCCACCATGACATTCCCTGCTTACTTCTTGTACTGTAGCTGTTACTGTAGTGTAGTTGTAGTGTTGTGTGTGTGATTCAATCACCATAGAGTGGAAAAACATGTGGCATGTTCTGGTTACATATATAATCCAGTTCTCTCCACAGTCCACACACACACACAAATGTACATACCCTCATAAAGACTATAAATATTGTTCAACATTCTAGTTAACCATGGAGCGCATTACTTGGTAAATAAACAAGATAAGAACAAATGATGGTGGTGGAAGGGCTGACTGCCGGTCTCTCTGTTTATATGGGCTACTGTGTGTGTTGCTGTGTTATAAACTTGTCAGTCAATTTCCCATCCAGCAGTCGCACTCAGAGGCACTCCCCACCCAAATCTACTCCTCCCCCATTTCCTTCCTTTCTCCAAGCTCCTCGGTAGACTGACTAGTTACTGTGTGTGTGCGTGTGTGGGATGGCTGTGAGTTAGTTATTGCATTGCTATTGTCCATTCTCTCCTCCTCCTCCTCTGGTGGTCAAGAAGAGTTGGACGGTAGAAAAATATTTTTTATCATAGAGAGAGAGAGAGAAAGAAAAAAAGTTTTTGGAAGGACTGTCAGAGTGAAACTGGATCCTTTATTGTCATCCATTTTATTTCTTGTCTCAATTCTTCCGCTTTGAAGTCTCTTCATTCCCCCCTCCGATTCTCCCTGATATATTACAAATAAACATAATGTATAAACACCATGCGGGCTCAACTCCCGCCTCTCTCCATTCTCAAGGTTTTTTTTTCCGGAACCAATAATCGAAATCCAATCCACACACACACACACGTTGTAGGTACATCCAGACATGAAATTTAAGTTCATAATCATATCTTCATTGTAGACGTGTGTGTGTGTGGAGAACACGGACGGTGTGTTGAATGTGTGAATGTATGAATGTTGTATGGATAATGGGGTAATGATCGATAATGACTAGGACTGTGGGTAATGTGAATGGAAGGGAGTTGTATGTGTGTGTATTGTGTGCATAGGTGTACATACGTGGCTAGGGTTTATCTTTCCACCTAATTAATTATGATTACACGACAATTTTCCCCATGTGAATGAGAGAGTGAACATAAAAAATACTTATTTTGTAATTAAATATAAATTCTCAATTATAGGAGCCGGCTAATTGTGTAGTTGCGTGCGCTCTTCTCAGTCCCATCGACCAACTTTTTTCCCTTTGTGTATGTTTGTGTGTGTGGAGAGAAAGAGAGTGGAGAGAGAGAACACCTTTGAGGGAAATAAACAAGGTGGGGGGGATCTATATCGAAAATTATAGAGTTGCTACTCATATAAAGATACATGTTCAGATATAACCCAGACACACACACACACAATTTTTGCTTTATTGCTGGAGAGCTGTCAATTCTCGGGAGTAAACGGCAGGAGCCGCACTGTCAGCTCCAGGCAAGGAAAGGAAGGTGCTGGATATTAAACAAGCGGAAATTGAAATGAAGGAAAAGTTTTTGGGAGAGGAAAAAAAAGAGCAGACTCAAATGAATACTCTCTTCAAATCGAAGAAGATGAGAGAAGAGAGAGAGTGAAAGGAGTGAAAGCACAGAGCTCGGTGGTGTAGACTCCATGGTTGTTCATCAAAATGAATGGAGGGCTGGAGAGAGTATCACCTTGTACAGGAGAGAAACACTCTGAAGGGGAAAAAATCTAATTAAATCGTTAGGAGCAAGCGAGGAAGGAAAAGTGTAAGGAAAGAGAGTGAAAGGAGGAAGGGGGTCTTATTCATCTTGTACCTTGGTCTTATGGCTGTCATCACCTCCTATTCCTCCGAAATCATTGTTTCATCACCCACGCCTTTCCTCCACGATATATTCTACAGTACAGTACATTCTACATGCAATGTCTACACGGGTGAATCCTTATTAGTGTTACTCTCTCATTTATACACATGCTCAACTTTTTTCTTGTTGTTATTTTGATAAGCAAGGAGGAATAGCAGTAGCAGCTTTTTATTATCCTCCCCAAAAGCAAAGTGTACACCTTCTCTTCTTTCGCAACGGGTGACTTTATCCTCTTTTTTTATGCTCAATCCACCCACCTCGAAAGACTTAAAATGAGGGGGTGGAGTGGAAAAGTTGAGTCAATACACACAAAAGCATTAACCTCAATAGAGAACATGATGACTAAATTTTACCCCTTTATATATCTCTCTCTACTCTTCCAATGAACCACAGACGTAAGGATGAAGGAATAGATGATCAACATGATGAAAAAGAGGGTATAAATTAAAATGATTATATTTTTTTTCCTTCTTCCCCTCCACATCCTCCTCCTCTCGATTTTCTTCAATGATTCTATCAAACAATCTCGCCTTTCCCTAAAGAGAGAAAGACACAAACGCCAATTCTCTCTCTCTCTCCCTCTATCTCAGACAGTCAGACAGACTCACACGCAGAGCAATTTTATGAAGATTAGAAGCAGATTGGATTGAATCTAAAGGGAAATTGAGCGTGAGTATTTTTTTGATAGCCTACCGGGAGGAGAAAGGGAGTAAAGGAGGTAAGAAAGTGAAAGCAATATTCGGAATTTATGATTAGAGAGAAAAGAAAGTGGAGAAAGGTATGAAGAGTGAGACAGGGGGTAAGGGATGATCAGTGAAGGTAGGTGTACACATACACACCGTAAATGTGTGTGTAATGGGTAACACACACACACATGGTTATGTAATGGCGTGGGTAAAATATGAGGGAATTGTGAAAGTGCATCTTTGTTCAATGGAGAGAGAGAGAAAGAAATGTACATACACATAATACCCCCTCATGTGTGTGTGTACATTTGTATATGTACATGTAGGTATGCATAGTCTTGGAGAATGTGAGGAATGCGTCTTCATTTTGGGATCGGCGCAAAATGTTCTTCTATGTTAAGAGATCGATAGCCGCACTCTACTCTACCATATGCAGGCATACATATTGCATATCCATCCTATGAATCTCACTCGTCACACACACACACACATGGAGTCTTTAAGTAGTTTTGTACATAAGAGAGAGGAGGGAGAGAGAGAGACTTGGGTAGGTATAGATTCTTGAAATTTCCTTTAGATCTTTGGTTGTAAAGCCATGGGCCACCACATTCGTCAAGCCCCCCTCCATCTCTCTTTCTCCCTTTCACACACACACATGTGGATTCAAATATAGAAGTGTAGGGGATACCTTGCTATTTTCTCCCTGGATCTGTGGGAGCTTGAGCCTCAGCCATCGTCTCACATCTCACATCCTATGGCACTTTTCCTTGTGAATTTTAAATGTATCCAATCCTCTCATAACCACAGAGAAATTGTGGCAGTAGCAGCAACAGCCACGATAGCGGCTGTGGCACACACACGCGAACCTTCCCTTTCACTCTATCCCTTTTCCCTCCCGCTTAAAACCACCAAGGAGAAAACAAGCAAACGAGACAAATTCAACAACTTTACGATCGAGAAGAGGAGAGAGGAAAGGAGAAAGCAAGAGACACAAAGTCAGTGCAGGAAAGACTAGACCAAAAACTCTGGGAGCTTCGCTCTCACTCACTCTCCTCCATCCTAACTTATCCCTTTCTACCTTCTCTCTTTATTCTTCTTAGATTTAGACTCGCGTGTGTGAGTTCCAGGAAAAGAGAAACAAACAGAAGGAATGGAGGGAGGGAAGTGAGGGGTAAAGGAGGAGAGGGGAGAGAGTATGAAACAAAAGTGTTGAGGATCCTAAAATCCTCCACATTGTTGTCCAACTCCCTTTCCATTGACGCCACTCACTTTTCTCTCCTCTCCTCTCCCTCCCCGCACTTTCCCCCTAAACCAACTTTCTGTGTAGCCTTCACTCTGAAAAGCAATTCACTTCACATCTTGTTCTAGTCATGGCGTGAGAAAAATGTCAACTTGGTTCACACGCTATGCATTCTCCAGTTTACTGTCTCCTCCTCCTCCCTTCATCCCTTACCCTCTTCAATGCTCCATGTACTTTCTCTTTGTCTGTACCAGTTCAGCCTCAGCCTCCCTGGCCCTCTTCTCTGGATACAAGATGGAAATGAGAGAGCGTGTGTGTGTGGAGACGAAGATAGGGAGGGAAAGTGTAGCACATTTCCACCTCACCGACTTTCTTTATTTATTCATCCATTCATGCCTTATGTTGTACGGGGGATCCGGGAGAATGGGAAGAGGAGGTTTCAGAGAGAGAGAGAAATTCGAGGGAGGGAAATCAATTTTGTGAATTCCTTCTTTATCTTTTATAAATATATATATTGTGTGTGTGCGTGTGTACATATGGTATATTCATGGAAATCAAAAAACAAAATCTCTTCAACATATTCTTTGTCCCATTCACTTTCTCCCACTCTCTCTCTCTCCCTCTCTCTTTGTGTGTGCGAGTGTCTTTTTGTGGGATATCTGGAGCCTCACAAAATTCACAATCAAAAATTCCCCCCTCGCTCCAAATTTTATATTCTCATGTCTTTTGTATTATCTTCCTACTTTCTCCTTTTCTACTAATTTTATGAACATTTCCTCTCTCTCTCTTTATGTATTCACTTTGGAATCCTCAGAGGATTCTCCCTCTCTCTCTCTCTCTCTCTCTCGTAGGGAACAGAAGGAAAGTGGATGTAAACATGGCTTATTTTTTTGAGAAAGAAAAATAGAAACCTCCCACAGTTCCATGGTTCATGTGTATGTGGATGTGTGTGTACATTTGTGTAATAGAGAGAGAGAGGCAGGGTACTTACTTTGAAATGAAAGCTGAGAAGAGGGGAAGATTTGTTGGAAGCTATTGGATCAACTGAGTGGATATCTATCATTATGACAATGGATGGATGCGAGTAGTACTTGTTGTGTCTATGATCCTCCACACACACATGCCACACACACGCCACATCCACACACAATACACAAAGAAGCATATGGTGGAGAGGGAGAGAACAAGAGAGACTGGAAATGAATGAACGAGATGGAGGCTGCAAGATAAGAGTGAAAGGATTGAAATGGCAAAGCGAAAAAATTGCATGAGCACGGACTTTCTCCAAGAGAAAGAAGGACAGAGTGTATATGAGAGAGAGAGAAAGGGGGAAAGAATAGAGAGAGAGAGAGATAGTTTTGTCGGAAGACGATTTTGAAAAAAAAAGAATTGCAAATTTCTCAGTTCAAAGACATGGCCCTTGTTGTTCTCAGAGCCTTGTTCTTTCTCTTTATTTCTCGTGTGTGTCTTTTGTTTCGCACATTCCACAGATTTTGAGAGTAACAAAGTGAAGACTCATCATAGATCCTTTTTAGAGCTTGTATTTTTAGTGAGTGAACAGAAAAATCACAAATTACAGTTTACAACGTTCTCTCTTGTCTAAAGATCTCTTGAGAGTTCACATGGTCCAAATTGTATGTTGTTAAATTTAACAAGAGTCGATGAATAAAATTATGTCTCAAAAAAGAAGATACGAATGAAGGATTGAAGAGAAGAGATTAAGTCATTTTTGACCTCATCTGGCTCAAATTGAGGAATTTCAATGCAATTTTTTTTAAAAAACAGAATTTTGCATTGCGTATTTTGGGAAAAGTACTTTTAAAAAAAGAAATGTTTTGTCGTTGTTTAGATTATACAAAGTAGAGAGTGGAGAGTTGAAACAAGGGAATTGACAAAGGTGAGAAAGCTCTGTTTTCAAAGGATGTAAAGAGAAGAATGACATGAGAGATTTTCTCCAAGATCCAAGACTTCCTCTCTTCAATTGGCCTTTTTTTGTCTCTCCTCTCACTCTTTTCCTGGAGAGTGTGATAAAGTCACAAAAGTTAGCCTCAGATTGAAGTGGGTGATGATGAAATGGAATAGAAAGAGAGGAGAGGGTGTGTGTGGTATGGGAGAGTGTGTGTTGTGAAAGAAAGAGAGAGAAAATCAAGTTTGTTGACTATTTGAGAGACAAGCCTTCCAGCTACTTGCTTATTGTACAAATTTATCTTTGTACTCTCACTCACACTCCACTCCCTCTCCAGTCTCACTCTATGCCTGTATTGTTGTCACATTGCCATTGTAAACTGGCATATTTGGACTCGACTTGTACACTACTAGAATGTGCATTGTACTTTCTCCTTTGTACACACACACACAACTTTCTTGTCTAAATGCTAAAATAATTAAATTCCCAAGGCATTCCCTCTCCCGTTTCTCTCCCTTGTATGTATTCCACACACACACATCCAAGTCATCTCAACATTTTCAAAACAACAAACAAAACAAGAACAAGAACATCTCATGAGTCGCCATGTTTAGTTCCCTCCATAATTTTAATGTAATTAAAATATCCTGAAAACTTCCTATCCCTCTCTTTCACTCTCTCTCTCTCACCTAAGCTGAGCGTCCCAAGAATTAGTTACAGGAATAAAATAATCTAAATACGAGTTCTCATCATACACACATACACATATGACGAACAATTGCTGGGAGAAATGGAATTGGCATCCGCTATCCCACTTTCTCTCTGGAGAGATTCAGATAAATCCATTGACAATTTTGATGTCCCCTGCTGAACACAGACGAGTAGTACATGAACACTAAATGATGGTGTAGGGATGTGAGGAAGAAATATAATAAAATAAAAATAATTTTAGAGAATTTGTGCGCTCCACCGCACACCACATTCCCCTCTCCCTCCCTCTCTCGTCCTGTAACGTCCCATGACGGATCACACACACACACACACACTGGAAAACCAGCTAGAAATCTCCAGCTGGAATCAAATTGAAACTGTTTCCTATTCCATTAAATCCTTATTTTCTCTCTCTCTCTTTTCCTCAGAAGAATATTGCATACATTCCTGACTGCTCGTGAGTGGAGGGAGGGAGGAAGAGTTCGGAGTAGCGGAAGAAAGTGCAGGAGAGAAAAAGAGGAGGATGAGAAAGTGGAAGTGGATCAATCCATCTAGTTGGCAACTTGTCTAAATGTTATCTCTTTCTCCGTCCTCCTCCTCCTCCTCAATGTACAGAGAATCACAATAAGACGGGGATATGGTCGTATGTGCCCCCTTAACTACCTGCTTTCACCTCCCCAAACGATTTATGATATATACTTTGCATTAGCTGATTGAGAAAGTCTACATGTGGGGACTCTTTCTCTCTCCGAGGAAAGAACCAGCCGTCCGTCACGCTGTCACCCCATACAGTCGTGTAAGGGATTGAGTATGTGTGGTGTAAAGAAAACATATA
Organism: Pygmarrhopalites habei; assembly: GCA_009870185.1. NCBI lineage: Eukaryota > Metazoa > Arthropoda > Collembola > Symphypleona > Arrhopalitidae > Pygmarrhopalites > Pygmarrhopalites habei. The sequence goes on from WJFB01001281.1 coordinate 22,049, forward strand.
CCTACTATATATAGCATGTACCGATCCATTGATTCAAATATGACTTACATGATGTGGGCACACACACAGCTGGAGTAGAGAGCAAAAAACACAACACTGGTGAACAGTGGGATCGGAGTACTGGAGGAGGAGGAGGAGAAACGGGGGGAAATGCTCAAGAGAGTCGTGGTCGACAATGTAAAAGAGAGGAGGAGAGAATAGTGTCGTTCTATCACGTGATTAACACTTCTTCCCTTCACTCTCCCTCTCTCCTAGATATCCATTTTCCTTGGTTATTCCCTTGATTTACGACCACCAATAAATTATAATCCTTCTTGTCATCATCATCTTCAACACACCGAACCATCACATCACCCCACCACTCCACTCCACTCCCCCCTCAACACACACAACACTCACACATCCTCCCATCCTCTCCCTTTGTCTCACATTTTTTTATTATGACTTTCACTCCACTTTCTTTTTCATTAGCCACTAATATGTATTCTCTCTCCACTCCACAGTCACATACGTTGACACACTCACCGTCCACGCGCACCCATCAACATGTTGCTCACATCTCACGAGTACAACTAGACACACACACTGTGTGAAGTCTCCCGCAGAATAATTACCACCGAGCTATGTAACTGGAATGAAGAGAATTGCCCTCGCGTCACTTCACAATTTTTCTTTTAATATTTCCAATATTTTATATATTCCTCCCTCATCCACTAATTATACTCCTCGTACTATATTTGTACATTAGATTGGAGTGTGTGATCGAACAAACCTTCATACTTTCTCCCACTTTCACCTTCCTCCTCAAAATCTCAAATGAAAATTGACTTGCACTATGTTTTCAATACAATTTTGATCCCATGATGAATGAGATTCCCAGAATTTGTGATTTTTACACACACACACACACACCCAACTTACTCTTCCCCTTCTTTGAATGTAATTCCAATTTTAGTTAAATTAACTTGGAAAATGAAAATACCCAATTCACTTCACTATCCTCCCTCACTTGGAAACATGGCCAAAGTCTAATTTGCAAAATGAATTCTGGAGAAAGAGAGAGAGAAAAGTGTTATAATTGGAGAGGATTATCTTCAACTTTTTCTCTTTTCTTTTTTTGTCTCATTTTCTACTTTCTCCTTTATTTTCAACTCTCCCTCTCCTTGAACTGAGGGCCATGATGAGAGAGAGAGTGTGTGAGTGAAAGTGAGACCTGAGACTCTTCTTGATGCTGCTCCTGGCAAAGTCTTTTGAGGGAAAAAGAAACGAGGAGATAAAAAAACCTTTTCTTTTTTCCCTTCCCTTCTCTATCTCTCTCTCTGTATTTCCCTTCCTTTTCCTTCTTTCTCTTGAAAAAGAGAGTGGGGGTCAGCGTCGTGTAGTTGAAGAACTGGAGAGAAATACAGACACACACGAAGAAAGGGAGAGAGCAAGTAGAGGGGAACGAGAGTTTGTTGGTGGTGGCCGGAGGAAGAAAAGGAGAATGTTTTCCGTTGGACTTGAGTTATTCGACTGAATTAGGATATAGGGGAAAGGAGCCAGAGTGAAAGAGAGAGAATGAAGAGAAGGGTAGGGAAAGCAGAGTAGGGACGGTGGCAGGGAACTCTATTCCCTCCTATTTCATGTGTACCCACACAGCTCCTTTCTCTCTCTTTTCTCACAGTGTGTGTGTGTGTTTGTGAGTTGGCTAATGTAGAGCCCAGCTAAAAGCTAGAAGTTGCCCCAGCTTACGGATATATATCTCTCACATTCATACAAACACACAAGAGAGATAGACAAATGCTTCTACAATCAATATAGTCACACACGCACACACTAACTCTAAGGTCTCTCTCTCTGAGTCCCTCTCCGTGCTTTCTTCTTAAATGGAATAGAATATTTTTAGCTAGACACAGAGCACGATAGAGCAGAGAGAAAGCTAGTGGACTTGGCAAGTGTTGATGCAACTTGTTGTATCTTTCTCCCCTCCTCCCATGTATATTCTTAGTGGAGTGACTCTCCCTCCCTCTCTCTCCTGAATATTCCATGGTCTCCACTTGAAATACACACAAATATCCCTTCTCTCTTTCGCTCTCATATTTTATTCAAGGACAACCATCCTCTGTTCCTCCGAGTCCATCTCCATTATTATTACTTTTACTCGCATCCCCATTCCAGTCGACTACTTTGTCTGAGGTGAGGAAAATCAACCTTTTGTTTTCCTCAGCTTTCTCTCTCTCTCTCTCTCTCTAGGACAAATGGTTCATTATAGTCTTAAATGTAGCCATCACTGTAACACGCACGTCTGAAGTATTCATTCTATTACGTGTGTCTCCTCATGTGGCTGTTTCCCTGTTCAATAAATCCTTTTTTTTGTCGTCATTCTTGTACACATTAGGAAGAGATATTAAATCTGGACAATTAATTTTGGGTCAGCCAAAAATTACTGACCCCATCCTTCAAATCCTTCGTTTCGAAGGGAGATGTGTAAGCGGATTTGGGGGAAGGAAGAGGAGGGGACTAGCTAATGTGGAAAAGTGAGTGGGACGAAATGGACTTTGGATTGGTCATAAAATTTAAAATTACGTTCCGACATATGGTCCAAGGGATAAATCTCACACACACGAACAGAGAGATGTGCACTGTTCTATTTACTCTCATAACAAGGGAGGAGAAGGAGAGAGGGAGATTGAATGGTGAGATGAGAATTAAAGTGGATGAGGGAGAAGGGTTTTGGAATTAATTTTGTGAATTATTTTCCTCGTCCCATTTCCAACTTCCTCTCTTTCTTCGGTGTGTGTCTGTGTGGTCGGGGTATGTACTCAAAATTTCTATTTCAAACTTTTTTTTGTTGTTTAATGAAAAAATGGCTGAAATGTTAGAATTAAGGGTAATGTGTGCTTCTAGTCATTGTTGTTATAAAGGGAATCTCAAACCTTTTAAAGACCTGACTTTCCCATTTACATGAGATTTCGCTTTTCCATTTTTTAGCTTAGGTGGTCAATCGATTGATCTGTTAAAATAATTTGTTTTGCACTACCTGACAAATCAAAATGTTTTCACTTTCTCTCCCGCATTACGTGATTTACTCAGTCATAGAATGGAATCATGATCATCGCCAAAAATCAAAACTGTTCAGTTACTATTAAAACTAATTAAGCTTTATTTAATAATAGATAATTTCAATGAAAGTTGATATTATTTTTCAAAATCTTGGGGCAGAGAATTCTCTGGGAAATCTCGGTTGCAATTTACTGTAGCTAATTTGAAGAAACTACTGTAATTTCTCTGATTCACGCAGCTGACACCTAAAACCCCGATACCGAGAAGGAGAAAGTGTCAAGAGGTAAAAATTTGTTGTTAGCCAAGAATAAAGTAATGAAAGTAGACAATTTTTTTCTATGACGATTTACAAGAATTGCCCTGGAGTGAATTTGAATGATGGAGGATTTAAAGTGTTTGAGAGGAAGAAAGTGGAGATGGAAAAAGTGACACATTTTATTTTATTTTCATCTTCCTCCCTCCTCCATGCCAGAGTAGACCACATAACACCAGGAAAACCACCCAAGGGAATTTTTTATTGCATTAATTTCCCCTTCCCTTCTCCTCCCCTCTTTCTACTTTTATTTAACCAGCCATTTCTTCTCATTATCAAAACTCTGGCTCTACTCCCTTGTCAACTCCACACTAGACCGCACCAAGTTCAAATACCTCAAGACTCACCGCCCGCCCGCCGCACCAAATAAAACCGCCCAACAGGGCAACACACACACGTACACACACACAACAAACCCTGTCTTTTCCCCTCTCCTTCCCTCCTCCTACCATCCCAAGAAAGAGCATACCAATTTTTCAATTAAAATTCCCAACCTTCCCCTGCCCTGTCACCTTGCATTGGGAATTTTACGGAGACCTAAAATTTCTACGAGGAATATTAAGTATCTTCAAAAACCTCCATCCAGTTTCATCAGTCACCCCGAGAATTCTTGAGCCTCATTATTCTCTCCCCTCCTCCCTTATTTTCTCCGGACAAACCTCAACTTGGAAAAATTAAATTAAATTTGGCACTGTAAATCATTCTCCTCCTCCTCCTCTCCCTCCTTCCTTCTCCTCGACCCTTCTCTTTTATGATTAATTTTACTGGGTCAAAAAATAGTTGTGGAATTTCTTCAAATTTATTTTACTTATCAGACTCTAATTAAAATGGAGGACGAATGTGAATTGAGTGAGACTCACTCCTGAATTGAAATGTACGGTTTCATGAGAATATTCGGAGTAGATATTGGACAAGTGTGGTAAAGAGTGTACAGAGACATATTGATTAATTACCTGTTTGAGTGCTAGTGTCAAAGAAAGCGCAAGAAGTTTCAACAGTCATCGTGGCAATGGTCTATGGAAGTCAAACAATACATAACCAGTTAGTATTTAAATTGTACAGAAATTTTCATTTGTTATTTTAGATAAAAAATCCTATTTTGAAAATGATTACCCCATCTGTGATTTGAGCACTGGAGTCCCGCCGACCTCTAGTTTTTGTCATTTCTTCGGATTGAGTTGATTGTCTTCTGAAATTCATGAAGCGATGTTGTTAGACCACCCAAGTTTATGGCTCATTTATTAACAATATACAACTTTCATTTTTTTAAAAAAATGTTAACTACGAATTAATAAAGAGATTAACTATGGATGTAAAACAGTTAAGAATTTAGTTTAAAATTCTACAAAAAAAATTAAGAGAAAGCTTACGAATTTACTAACGTATTTTTTAAAGAAATTGTTTAAAGAAATTGTTCATAAAATATTTTCAATAAACTTTCCAAAAAAATAATTAAAAGCATTTGGACCATTTCACAATGGATAAAAAAACATGCTCATTTTTTGCCCAAACCTTTCCTCGACTCATTAGTTATTCTGGATAGTTAGCGTGTGTGTGGTTCACACAGTTAGAGTGTGAGGTGGTTAACAAAAAAAGATGTGTGTTTGTGTGTGTAAAAAATCCCCTTTTGTGCGGGGAGAAACAACGTAGACATTCAACAGGTGAAGAGAGTTGTGAGAGAAATGAGCATCTGACACTACCGTACGGCCACTTTCTCCCACCATCACAATTCAATTATCATTAACAATTCTCTGCTCAACAAAAAGTGGACAGGGGGAAAGTCTTACTGGGTATTCACAAAAAAAAACATTTCAAAGATTCAAATGAGGCCAGTGAAATATTTTTTTAAAATAAAAAACCAATAGGAAAATACAAATTTTTTAAAATAAATTTTTGTAAAAAATATTTTTTTTTCCTACTTGATGGAAGGACCCTTCCGCTCGTTCTTTCCGATGCAAAACCAGGAAGAGAAGGAAAACATTTTGGCTGTCTTCCCGCTCTCTCCTTCCCTTCACTTCTCACCTTGAGTACTTTATATATATCGATAAATGTGTCACTATTTATAAACGTTTTTTTTCTCGCAACGATTAGCTACATAGTCTTCTTTCTTTTGTTATACTTTAACTTTGTCTTCTTGAAAATATTCAGTCAGGTGGATGAATCACAATTAATTTTTTGTAGAGCAAATTATGTGAGTGTAGAATGTGAGTGTGTGTTTCGTAACTTACAAATTTGCATATTTTACAAGCTCGTATTTAGTGGAAAATGAAATATAGTTAAATTGTATCGTTAAATCTCTTTTCTAATCTTCTTCCTCTCCTCTTTTAGATAAGATATAAAAATAATTGAAACATTAGAATTGTACCTAACATATATATATATATTCATGTAGATATATAAATAGAAAAACTATACATGTATATCAGTGCAAAAATTGGTTGGTTATCTTTGTGTGTAAAAATGTGTGTTAACAGTGTGTGTGTGTGTGTAGTGAAAAGGGGGGAAGAAGAAGGCGCTACATTGTGTTTTAAATTCTTTTGGGAAATTTGTGAATTAGAAAAGAGTCTACATAAGCGTCATTGTTGGGACGACTGTGTGATAGGAAAATAGTGTGAGGGAGGGAGAAAGTTAAGTGATTTCATCCCAAGTGTGGACTCGGGAAAGAAGAAGGAAAAATTGACAAGTGACAATATTCAACATGTTTCAAATCTTGAGATTCGCAATCTTTAGACTCTGCATTGTCTCACAGGGAGAAAGTGAGTGAGTGTAGATGTATTTTGTGTGTACGAGAGAAAGAGATAGACACACAACCAGACTGGTTGTACAAATTTTTAAAAAATGACAATGACTATGACAACGTGTTTGATTGAATGTGTGTGTGGTGGGTGGTGTGTACTTGTAGAAAAAAGAGAGTGAGATTGAAAATTGACGGTGAGGAATTGGGGGAATGAGGAAGGTCGGTCTCTTTTCCTCCTTGAAGACGAGGGTGTAGAATCGTGTGTGTGTATGTGTGTGTGTGGACTTGGATGTGACAAGGAAGGGGGGGGACCGGGTATGAATGAACACAAGGAAAGTGTGTCCATGCACTCCCACACACTCGCTTTCTCCCTCTCTCTCTCTTCTCTCTCATCCACATCCATGTATAGTGAAGGAACGAAGGGAAAAAATCAAAGAGACTTTGAAAACTCAATGAATAAATCAATGGAAGAGATGGAGACCGCGGCAGACTTGCGTCCAGGCGGGAGAAAGTCACGCAGGCCTAGTGTCTCCTCCTCTTGGAGGATTCGCATGTTTTCTCCCTTGAATTTTGTCACATTGTCAATTTGTGGGAGATGAAAGGACGGCTGAGGGAGGGAAAATGGTTTGTTGTAAATGGAATTGTTGTTGTTGAGAGGTCAAGTTGGAGGTCAAGTAGTTGTTAAATTGTTGTTGCCGGTTGAAGCAACGGTACCAGACCTGAAATTTCGACAGCGCATCATTTCTTCGGTGGTGGATTGTCGGCGGAATCCTCTGGCTATCAAAATCTCTTCTGTAGTTGATTGTCGACGGAAGGCGGGGCGGGGAGCGACGGGAGAGGGCTCTCGGGATGAACAAGTTGAGGATGAATCAGGTGACTTCCGGGAACCCCGTCGTTCTTCTGCAGTCACCTGTGGAGTCCCCCCGGAAACCCACACGCGCACATACAAAACAAAAAATTAGAATAATTTTGTTCGCACTGTCCCAATAATTATAGTTATTATTATTTTGTCCTGACTCACAGTTGACTGTCTCCTTGCTCGACGTTTACTCGCGTGCCGTTGAAGTCGATAGTTGTCATCCTCAGCAGCCGAGTCGGGAGACAATGAGTCCCGTCGACCGGCTGCTTTCCGTGACCAGGCAGAATGATCGTCACTTGTCCCCGTCCCATCATCCGGTGAGAGGAATGGCCTGTACGAGGAGGATTCAGTACACATTTCATCATTAGTCTCACTCGGTTGTCCGAAGTCAGGCGAGCCACTCCTTTGCTCGTTTCATTTGTTTCAAAATATAATAATACAAATTCACAATAATTATTCCTCACATCTCATATTCAAGATTAGATAACGAGGAGCGTAATAAAAGTTGTAAAAAAGTTTTGGGAGTTCATTTCCATGCACGAGAGAGAAATAAAGAAGCAAAAAACTTGAGCATTCTCTGGTTCATTCGTACACACTCAAAAAATTTTAAACGGACGAGAGACAATGACAGCATAGCAAGCAATGGAAATAAAAGAGAGATAAAGGGTTCCAGTCGCAGAGTTTTTTTCAATTAATTAAAAAAATCAAAAATATTCTTGTAATTTTCACACATGTGACAGTCAAACATAAATAATAGACAGAGTAGTAAATACATTCTTCTTGTCGTCTTCCTTGTGTAATGTTTTGTACAAATTTTTGTCAAAATGAGCAGAATGTCGAGAATTTCTTTGTGCATGTGTGACAATGAAATGTGGTTTTCAAAAAAAGGAATTGTGACTGTGGACTGAAATCATAATGGCTTCTGTAAGTTTTTCTTGGACGTGATTTTTTATGTTCCGTGATTTATTTATTTAGTTTGTGGTGGTTCATGGTGGATATGTAAAAAGTTTTTTTGACTCATAGGACTGGTGAGGATTCAAATTTTTTTGGATGTCTTCCTAAAGCTTCTCAGTGAATCCGGGGGTCAATTACTTCAAAACAATTTGAGTTGTATATTCGAAATTATTTTTAATCATGATTTTACACGATTTCCCAGAAAAATTGGGCTTTTATAAAAATTGTTTTGACTGTTTCGAACGTTTTTTTCCTGAATTTCATTCATAATACTAGAAACTGTAAAATGAAGTGAGTCCTTCCGTATTTTCTTCACAAATTAATTGAAAATTTAGTTTCAAAATGTGTCAAAAAATCATTTTGACACTACAGTGTACTGAATTGGATTACCCAATTTAAAAAAATAATTCTGCTACTAAAAAGTTTAGAGCGTGACTCCTGGTGAGAGTGAGAAGCTTTAGGCTTCCATAAAATATTTAAGATTTTTTGAAAAAACAAGTAGGAAACATAAAAAAGAAGAGAAATAGGCCAACTAACACTTCAGTCCGGACAGTTGTTGCGGATTTTGTCAAAAATCTGTTTCCGTCACGAAACTTTTTTCCCATACCCTGCGACTGGGAGCCCGTATGTAATTCATTGATCTTCGGCATCCTACGTACACACCCACCCCACCACAAGACTCACATTACTCAGAAAAAACACCAGAGAGTGGAAAAAACATAACTAGGAACAAAATGACGGCTCCAATCCCCCACGCTCCAAACACAAAATGAGAGAAAAGAGAGGGGCGGGGTAATTGTTGAGCCGTCCACCCTTGAGAAAAGCTGCTGAATATTGTATAATACATTTTTAGTACCCTCTCCTCTTCCTCCATGGACTCACTGTGACAAACCAAATAGTACTTTCTACTTGAAAATAGATTCTACTCATTACTGCTAATTACTCTACTAGACCACATGCTTAGAGCTTTGGAGACAAAGAGAAAATTCATGTAGAGCATTTAGAGCGTGTGTTCAAAATATTTATATATACTTTTTGATCGTCTCTCTCTCGCAGGGTGAGCGAAACTAGTAAGAACTATCAAACTAGAATGAGACAATGTTCCATAGAGGAGAGAGAGAGAGAAAGTGGGAAGGGGTGAGAGAGAGAAAGGGTGAAAAATATATAAAAAAATTAGTAATAAAAAAGAAAGAGAGATAGGATGAGGAGATTTTACTTTGATCCCCGTCGTTTGGTTCCAAATTCATCGAGGATGGTGGACTGTCTTCGAAGGCGATGAGTTTTTGACGGTCTTTCAGGGGAAGGTCGGGAATTTCGACGGAGAAGCTCTTTCCGAACTTTCTCACTGGAACTGGGCTCAGCAGGTGAGATGATTGGAGGTGGCTCTGGAGGCTCTGTCAAAAACATCAAGCACAACTCAACTTGACATCCTGTCTACATCAACAACAAAAACAACGTCCTCTTCTTCTCTAACCAATTCAAATCTCATCTCTACTGTATCAAAAGCTCATGACCAAAACTCTTCATACTTACTCTCCTACACACACGTACTTTCTCCAACCTAAATTCATACACGTTAGCAGTAAAATCCATTTTTTGTTATTTCTCATCTTTTATTTTCCTCGTGTCAGACAAGCTGATTATAAAGAGCGGAGAAGAGAAAATAGAGATTCATCTCTTTTGAAATTTGACGTGTGGAGGTGAGTACAATTTAATTTTCTAAGCTATTTCCAATTCAAATTCTTCAGTAGAAACACGATTCTTTCTTTTTTTCGATAAAATAAATTAGGGAGGGGTGCGAAGGGGGGTATTCAATCAATTTTGATATTCTCTTTTTAAATGGCCTTTTAAAAAGTTTACGATGAAAATTGAAAGGGAAACTGCTGACATGATATCCAAATCTGAATGCATTGAAATTATAAACAAAGTAGAGATTTTTGTGAATCTTTCACTTTTAATGGTTAACTTGAAATTTTGAAATTGATCACGTTTTTTATTTAAAAAAATGCGTACTGAGACGGGGATTTGATTAATATTTTTTGATTGACAAGCTGAATTATTGATAAATTGATTATTGTTAAAGATAGGCATAGAATTATTTTGGTTGTGTGACGGACAAACCTGGTGAAGTGACGATATGTTTGACGGCAGCGATGGACCCACGTCTCCCTTTGTCCACGGAAGTTTTCCTGGAGACTTTGCCCTTAATTAAGTCTACGGAAGATTCTCGACGTTTGGTCCGAGCAGCTTGAGCTGCACATATTGTCGAATCCCGTCTTGACCATGGTAAAGACCTATCATTTTTATTAATACAGTTTGGTTTTTACTCCAACTACGTCAAATGGGAGACCCCACATAATAATTGAAGTAATTCCAAGTTTTTCTGGAGGAGAGAGACTGGAATGATAAGGTTGATAAATGAGCATCATTCTCAAGATTGTGTAGGAGGAGGAGGGAAAGTTTTTCAAAGACAAATTACTGACAATTATTACAATTACTGACTTGTGAGAGAGGAAAGAGGGAGATTGAGTAGAAATTGTCTCCGATTCCCCTCGTTAAGAGAGAAAGTTGTAAAGAAAGGAAGGGAGTGTGGTTTGGTGGAGGGAGGGAAAGGAGGAGAGTGAAATGCAATGCCATGTAATTAAATGAAGATTATTTGGCAAACCGGGCTAAATCGGCCAGCGTCTCACGGCGGGAAAGAGATTTATCTTGTTTCTTAAGGCCACCACCACTTCCCCACTCTCGAAGGATATCCGTCAATTGTGCTAATGAGCTTCTTCTTCGTCTTGCTGTCGGGGGACTCGTCTCTCTCACCTTCACACCCACACACACAGTTATTAAAACTTTCTCTTAATTACATTCATCAGGGAAAATTTTTATGAGAGAAAGTCAGAAACCATACCTCTGTTGGAAATGGTGAGATGGTGGTGATTTGTGCTGCCGAATCACGTCGTCCCAGTCTTGCCCTCAAAATCTCTTCCTGCTCTTGTTCCCTGCATGCCACAATTAAATTACATTTTAAAATTCACACAATTATGTAACTCATTTTAATTTGTGAATGCAAATTTTCAAACATTTTGTCATGATACAAAAACACTTTCCATAGAATTTTTTCTGGTCAAAGTGAAAGTATCTTTCATATTTTTAAAAGAAAAAGAATCACGTTTTCATTCCGTAATAAATAATAAATAATTTTCAACAAACGCTACAATTTACGCTTCTATCAAGTAAGCTAAATGAATGTGGCTCTTCATTCATGTGTTTCTTCTCGGATGAATCATGGACACTTGTGAAACAATTAAATAGGAAATTTGTCTCTCCTCACCCCAACATTTCGGAATTATAACAAAAAGCTGTTCTTCTCCTCCATTTTCACTACACTACAACAAGTTTAGATTGAGTCATTAAATGAAAATTGTGAGTGAGTGACTCCCGTCGTACACTTTCTCCCTTTCTAAACTTCGGAAAAGGCTCATCCATAACGGCCATCTCCTCCCCTCCCCCCTCCCCATATCATGTGTAATGATGGAGTGTCAACTGTCCGTGTGTGCAAAGTGAATCCTTTCCTCCACACCCCAGTCTATGCGACTCGACTCGTCCTATAAAAGACTTTTCCCATAAAATCTCTGGATTTGTTGTCAGTGTTAATTATAAGTTTTGGGGAGGACGGGAGGAGAATGAAATTTTGGACGTAAAACATGGATCGAATTCCACTCATTAATTAATTCAACCAACCACCTCATCCCATACATCACCAACGAGTGAACATTCACAAACTATTTTCCTCCTATATCCAAACCCCCCTACAGACACACGCACACACACACACCACAAGTATACATTTGCATACGGGGAAGAATGTCAAATTCCACAACATTCACAATTATCACAGTCATCCTCTTTTCATCCACCAACTTGTCTTCTTACCCCTGAAGATTCAAATGAAATCCAAACCCTCACATCCACACACACACGCATAGTACAACATATAGCCTGTGGTAGTCAGTCCAAGTTCAGAGGTCAGAGTCAAATTATAGAGCAAGCATTACTGTAGACAAAGTCGATTATATTAGGAATAGAGAGAAAAGGGAGAGAGTGGATATTGTAATAAAATCAAGTTTGATTTCACTCTTAAGCTTCTCTCTCCCTTTCGTTGTGTGTGTGTGTGTGTGGCTCATCATAAAGCGGGGGATATCGGGAAGGAGCAGGCAGTCTGCATCTCAACTTCCTCCCTCTTCCTCATCATTATGAAAGTTCTGTATGTCAAACTTGAAATACTTTCTCCCCTCCACTTTCACTCCCCGG
>WJFB01001282.1:0-34248 GCA_009870185.1 Pygmarrhopalites habei
ACTTTTTAGTTTTAGAATTCTTTTCCACATAGATTATTTTATGCCCAACACCGATACACCATGAAGTTCATGGGCCATGCCGTTAGTTAATAAAATAAATTGCAGAATTTCCTTCTGACTTTTATAACAAAAAAACTCATGTGTGTTTATAGAATATTTTCAAAGAGTTGCGCATAGAATGTTTTCTAAGGAGCAAAGTGGGGAAAGATGGGAGTGTTCGTTACAAAAGTCGTGCATCAGTTGCAAATTCATTTCAAAGGATTTCCATGGGGAAAGTGCTATGGTGCTGAATCCACTGTGACATTTGTAAATTCTCGCCTCCCGGACGTCATTTCCAAGGACGAGTGGCGGCCCTCCTGACTTGACCTCAACCTTTTGGGCTATTTCGTCTGGAGCCGTTTGGAGGCTATGACCTGTGCTACTCCTTATTAAGATTTGTTTAAAAAAATCTCTGTAGAAATGGTGGACAAAATTTCAAAAATATCAGATTCGTACAATTGTCCAATCCCGGAGGTCAAGACTGGAGGCCCGTGTCAACGCAAAAGTTGACTATTTTGAAAATGAAAAATAATGTGTGGTCAGTAACTATCCTGGACTTCCTGTACCAAATTCTGAGTCTTTTGAATAAAAACTCTTTGAGATATTGAACAAAATGCTTGTAAGATCAGATCGTTCGTACCCTGCAAAATCAACAACACACACGACTCGGGTGTCGTTGTTAAGTTCCGTTGTATGTATATATATTATAACGACTGTACAGGTAAACATGCCTACATTTATTTTTTGTCAATTAATTCTGAACACTCCGAGGTGATATTATAATTCAACCCAATTTTCAATAGGTCGTGTTGGTAATGTTTTGTTGTCGTGTTGTGTGTGTGTGTGTGACGATGAGGATGATGTGTGTGTGGTACTGTAGGACTGAATACAAAAGTTGAATTTGGTAAATCCCTGCCATTGACAGGGACACCGCCGCCGTCCTCGTCATCGTGTGTGTGTCAGACACAGAGCTCTGGTAAATAGTAAGTAGTAGCTGAGCGCTGAACTCAGATAATCTTAAGCCTACATAATAGATAAAACACTACACACACACACAACATCTCTGGAATACATTGAATCCTACTACATAATATTACTAACTATGCTGTTAGTTATAACTATTATTCTGGTATTATTTATTCTAACCCTTCTTTTTTTATATTTATCAGCATAAAAATATATCACCCCACGAACCATAAACCTCCAGAATAATATCGTACTCAAGTTGTGTGTGTGATATGTTACTGAAAATAGTAAAAGGAGCCAACATGAGACAAGAGAGAGAGAGGATGTCTTGTGGACATGATGAGAATATATAAAATATTCCACTATTTATTCTTTTATGTATTACACAGTTGAGTACTGGATGCGGGGGAAAAAAAAGAAAAAGTTGCAAATGTCTAACTTACCTCATTCACTGTTTGTGTGTTCAAATGCCAAATACCAAAGCCAAGGCTAAACTTCAACTATATAGTAAAGTACACACAGTTTTATGAGAGAATAAACATTAACAAGGAAAGAGAGAGAGAGACAGAGACAGAGACGGAAATAGACATGATCCAACTTATTATTTACTTATTATAATTATTATTATTAATGATGACCAACCCATTTGACGCTATTATTAATTCCCTGTCTATCAGTCTCTCACCTCTTCATCATCATCATCCATACAGTCCCATTGCAACACATTCTATTTTCATTAGTCAGAGTAAAAAGTGTACGGATTAATAAGTTGGGGTGTGTGTGTCATTCATATTTTGAGCTCAATTAAATACTTATAATGTCATTTTTACTTTTTACGACGATGATGATGACTTTTTCTACTGTTTTGAGAAAATCAAATCAATATTATAGCTAATCAGCAGTCACTCACTGTGTAATAACTGTTTAAAAGAGCACATGCCGGCACATGGTTTTGCTTAAGACTTTATAAACAACTTTCGTTAGTTACTAAAGTTGTGTAAGTGTAAGTAAAGTACTTGAACCTTTTCAGCAGTTTTCTGTTTACATTAAAGACTAATAATTAAGTAAAAGATGAGTTTCATCACATAATACTACTAAGTAAAAATAAGGTTGGTCAATGTGTTGCAATTTGCAATAAATATTAGCAAAGTTCTTGACACATTACCCCATAATCATTTAACTTGGTAATAAAGTAACATTGTACTTAAGTCTGAGTGGATTGATTTTTATAAATACTGAAATAATGAATCATTGATTGTAAGGAAATAGTTGCTTTGGTGTACTAAAGAATACTTCCTTTCTATTTAAAACTCACAAAAATGTCTGAAGCTTTACTAAGAGAGTGGGTGGATTTCATCGATGATGACCAAATGATTCATGAGTGGATTCATCTTTGTGTGTTCTGAGAAGGAAGAAAAAGTTTAATGTATGACTAAATTCAACATGTAAGTCAAAAGAATGATGGAGAGGCCGGTTTACGCCCCAATTAACTCTCTCTCCACCGTTTATGACAATGATGACATGGGATGGGAATTGACAAATTCCTCGCATTTTTATTATTAATATAGGGGGAACATGTATGGAAGGAGTGTGTGTGTAACAATAATAAAGAGTAAAGATAGTTAAATCATCCGGAGATTAAAGCATTTTAAAGTTGGAGCGGATAGTAGCTGTACTAAGCGTTATACTGGGAGTACAGAGCGAGGAATTACATACTTGGGTCGTCTCTCCTCCATTCGTAAAATTGTACGTTGGTGTGTCCGGACTTGGTCTTAATTTTTTAACTTTCGGTTATTTTTTTCCATTTCCCTTTGGACCTTCAACCTCCACCACCGAGTGACAATGGGGAAAGACAAGGTAATTTTTGATTTTTAACTTAATTTTCAAGTCGGCCATCTTGGGCTGTGTATGAGTTAATCGTTGGGAATTATTATATTTCCGACTGCAAAAAAGTGGATTTTCACGTACTACAGACAGGGAGGGTCTTCTCCCTCTCACTCACTACTACATTAAGATTATTGAGGTTAAATCCATCATCCCACAATGAATGATGATGATGAGGACAATTCTTGATTGAAATAATTTCCAGAGTGACATTGAATAAATGATGATCAATTCGGGTTGATTCATCGTGAATGACATTGTTTTTTCATATTCCAAAAAAATGAAATACTAATATGGTATATAATGTATAATATGAAAAACAGATTATATTCAAAAGTCCAAAGTATCAATTATCCTTATTTCTGAATATTGAATATGACAGCCGTTACCTGTCAAATCATTTGACTCAAATGTCCGGTACATTATTGGCCTATTTCTTTAATGAGTCATAATATTTGTCCAAAAAAAAGTTTTTTCCTTTACCATATTTTAACCGGAATTTCTTTTACCAACTGACAATTCTTGACACAAATTTACTATCCAGATATGTTTTTCTTTTTAGAAAATATGATAATTCACAAAAATCAATAACTAACTGTGATTTTTTTTGTTTATTTCTTTTGTCAAATTTGGGATCGTAATGTCAATTATTATTATTTACGGGGAAAAGGTTAACGTGAGGGTTACCACGATGGATGCCGAGCTGGAATTTGCTATTCAGGTTAGTTTAAATAATATGTTTAAAAAAATTATGATAGAGAAATTGTATCGAATTACACAAGTGTCCAACTAATTGTTCATCTCTTTCTGTTTATGATATACAGCAATCCACAACGGGCAAACAATTATTCGACCAAGTTGTTAAAACAATTGGATTACGAGAAATTTGGTTTTTTGGTAAGAGAGAAATTCGTTTGTTGTCAAATAAGTAGAACAACTAGATTAGTGAGAGATAAATATATGGTCACAATCAGTAAACTACTACAGACACGTATATAACAAGTTTCCTCTTTATTTAAAATGAATCAGTTTGTTTTTTTTTATTCAAAGTATGCTTTACATAGGGTGTAGACTCTACACTGTAGAGAAATGTGATTATTTTATATCAACCTGTTGATTTTCTTTTCTGATGAACCATTATTTTAAATGAGTTGTTTACAACGAATGAATTTACTTGTTGTCCATTTTCACTCAAATACAACACACACACACATAACACAACATCAAAAAAATAAAAAATTGCCCAACATGTGTTTTAAGAAGTCGAAAATGCATTTTTGAGGTAAATTGACACCTGTTGATTCTTCTTTTTAAAATTATCAGGACTCCAGTATGTCGATACTAAAGGTTATACAACGTGGTTGAAGCTTAATAAAAAGGTATAGTACATCTTATTATTCAATAATAATTATTGTGTATTACTCGAATGTCGAATAATAACAAAAAAAACTCTTTCTTATACTGTACTGTGATCATTTGTTTTATATCTTTTGTCTAGGTACTGAGTCAAGAAATCAAAAAAGAGTCACCTTTTCAGTTTAGATTCCGAGCAAAAGTGAGTTAATAAATAATTTTTACAGTCAAAGAAAATAAATATATTATTTGGATCAAACTTACACAACAATGTTAACATGAAAATTTCTCCATTTCTTCTCAGTTTTATCCAGAGGATGTAGCTGAAGAATTAATCCAGGATATTACTACCGTGAGTTGACAAACAAACAAAAACACAGCACAGTATCAATATTTATTCTATGATATTATTATGAATGAGTAATTTGAATTAATTAATTATCAAATTATTTGTATTGGCAGAGGCTGTTTTATTTACAAGGTATTTTCCATTACATGTATTACAACAATTCATTGCAATTTGATATTCGCTTCAACTGTCCCTTCGAATTACACATTCTGTTCATTTTGTACAATGTATGCTACATCCTCTTTTATGCTGACAGCTGTGTTTACACAGCTTAGGTTTACATGTTACAAGTATCCTAACGTTTTTTTTTACTTTGTCACTTAGTGAAGAACGCCATAGTATCCGATGAAATTTATTGTCCACCCGAGACTTCCGTTCTCCTAGCGTCCTACGCTGTTCAAGCAAAGTATGGTGATTACAACAAGGAAGTTCATACAAGGTGAGTAATTTAAATTATTGTTTTTTTAAAAAAATGTGATGAAGTAAGCAAAATGTATTTTGATAGTCATTAAATGTCAAATTTTCATATGTTTCAGTTTGGCAAGTGATCGTATCCTGCCTCAACGAGTGATGGATCAGCATAACATGTCGAGAGAAGAATGGGAAGAGAGGATTTTAACATGGTGGAAGGAACACAAAGGAATGATGAGGGAAGATGCGATGATGGAATATCTCAAAATTGCTCAAGGTACGTCAAATTTTACTTTTGTGAAATCCAAATTTTGTCTGACATGGAATATTGTGTCTCAATGTTAAAATAATTAATATACTTTTTTTCCTTTTGAAACTAGATTTGGAAATGTATGGTGTAAATTATTTTGAGATCAAGAATAAGAAGGGAACAGAATTATGGTTAGGAGTTGATGCCTTGGGCTTAAACATTTATGAACGAGAAGACAAATTGACACCCAAGATTGGGTTCCCATGGTTAGATACGAATTTTCATATGGATTTTTTTTTAAAAAATTGTGACTCTTGTATTGATTCTACTGTGTACAACATTTTCAATACATTTAGTATTTCAATTAATGCTTACAATTTTTTTAAAAAATTTATTTTATAGGTCTGAGATCCGTAATATTTCATTTAATGATCGCAAGTAAGTACAATGAGTCATTTTAATAATAATCAATTCTCCAAATGATCCTCTTATTCTCAAGATTTACTAGTGTGCCATTCCTTTAAAATCAATTGAAATTAATCTTGCTCTGTACCATGATTTTTGTCTCACCTCATTAGATTCGTCATAAAACCAATTGACAAGAAAGCACCTGATTTTGTTTTCTTTGCACCAAGACTTCGTAAGTGAATTTGTACTTTGATTTCTAAATTTAGATTTTTGAAAATATTTGACTAATGATCCAATTTTGTTTGTTTTCTTGCAGGAATTAATAAAAGAATTTTGGCTCTTTGTATGGGCAATCACGAACTGTACATGAGACGTCGAAAACCAGATACAATTGAAGTCCAGCGTAAGGACCTTAGTTATTTTATTCACAAATTTTTTAAACCTATTATGTTGTAGTCTTTAATTGTAAGTCTAACGTAAGAGAATGTAGAACTTATGATCTTAACATTATTATGTTATTTAAATTGGGACAGAGATGAAAGCTCAAGCTCGAGAAGAGAAATTAGCCAAACAACAAGAGAGGGAAAAATTACAGCGGGAAATTGCTGCTCGAGAACAAGCGGAGAGGAAACAGCAAGAATACGAGGAAAGACTTCGAGCTATGCAGGAGGAGATGGAGAAAAGACAAAAAGAATTACTGGATGCTCAAGATACTATCCGACGTTTAGAGGATCAGCTAAGAAAATTACAGGAGGCTAAAGAAGTATTGGAGCAACGACAGAATGAATTACAAGAAATGATGGAACGACTTGAAGCCAACAAAGAGCTTGAAATTGCTGAACGGTGAGTACAATTCTATTTACTAACTATTTATAACTATTAACTCTTACATGAAATGAGTACAGTCACTCAAATTAAACTTGAAATTTTTGAAATGAATAACTTATTTGGATCATAATAGTCAAAAGTTAGAAGATGAAATCAGAGCGAAACAAGAGGAAGTTCAAAAAATCCAAGAAGAAGTTCAGGCCAAAGATGACGAAGCGAGACGCTTGCAACAAGAGGTAGAAGAAGCTAGGAGAAGACAGGAGGAAGTGGCTGCAGCAATGGTTCAAGCCACTACGACTCCAGCTCATCACATGGTCAAGGTGAGTTTTTCTCATGTTGTACATGTTTAAAATTGTTTATTTTAATTAATTCCCTTGTGTGTGTCTCTCTCTCTAGGGTCAGGATGACGATGATGATGAACTTCACAATGGGCACGCCAGTGAGGACTTGGTGTCAGGTGAAATTGGTGACTATGAAGATCCTGTTGAAGGTATGAAGACTCAAGCTGAGAAAAATGAGCGATTGCAAAATCAATTGCAGGTAATTCAAGTGAATTTCGTTGTCATTTTTGATAAAAATTTCTTTAATTTATTTTATCTGGTGAGTGTTTTTATTATTAATAGTATTATTTTATATAGTTGCAAATTGAATCTTGTACTTAAATAATGTATAGCAACAGTAATTCATTAGGGAAAAATATTCGGGTACAAAAACAGAGTAACAATACTATTCAAACATCTTGAACTTCTCAAACTTCCATCGACTCTTTTCCATAGCGCAAATAATCCTCTTCCCATTTGTAATCCAAAATCATCTCTGAATTGAACAAAACTTTGAACATATTCAGAAATGCACTATATTGAACAAAAGTGAGTGACCGACCATGAACGAAGGTATTGATCAGATTGATATTGACCTCAGGGAAGGTGACATTGTTAGGATCAAAGGATTACCAAGTCTCCTTATAATTTTCAGTCTTCACTGGAAAGGGAAGCTTAAGATCAGACAATTTTATTCCATAGACTGGAGCCAAAGCAAAGACAGTCTGTAGCATTCCCTCATAATGATGAGACTCTTCCTTCTTCTCAAAGTAGTACAGCACCACACTGATGTACTCCTCATCCTCATTATCATCCAAATAGTTACACCAGGCACATGCACAGGAAATTTCATGAATTCGGGGGGTCAAGGACCTAGTATTATCTCCTATGTAGACCTAATACGTACATGATTATTATTAATGACTCATTTTAATTATGCATCGAACATATGTTATGAATATATTAAATTGTAATTATCATGTACACTCACATTTCCCTTTTTAGAAGTTTTCCCATAAATACACCCACTGAATTTCTTTTTGGGAATTTGGTCAGACTCTGGTTGTTGTTGTTGAGGTGTGGGAGAAGAGACATTCTCAGACATTTTGACCTTTGGTTTGACAACTTTTGAAGTGGAACGCTTGGGAGTCTTGGCAGTATTCTTTTATGAAAGAGTGACACTCTTGACCTTTTTCTTGAATGACGGGGCCTGTTTTCGTTTCTTTCTCTTTGGTCCCCTCTTGGTGGGAGCATTGGACGGAAAATCGTCAGTTGTTAATTCAGTTGTATTCTTTCTCCACTCAATTGATTGACAACCCCGTTTCCAAAGAAAATGTCTCAGCAGACCAAGAAATTTTTCATCCTTAAAAAATTCAACTTCCATTCTAAGATTGACAGTGTGTGTCTGACCCTCAGTCTTGTCCTGATTTTGATGATTATTGAATAATGGATTGAGTAGATAATCAGTGAGCTGTTACAATGATAGAATTAATCAGTTATTTGTCACTGAAAGTACACAGTGTTAGTATATTATATATTAGTAGTACAAAGATATACTTACTGTAAAACAAAGAAAGACAATAGCAGCAAAGTTATTCCATCCCTTGAGCCAAGGGAACTTTGCCAAACACTTCAAAACTTCTACAGGATGAGGTGAGCAGTTGCATCAATTCAAAAGCAGTCTCTCGAGGATCGTCCAACTGCACTCTTAAAATGACATTCCCGAGACATCGTTTTTCTTCGTCACTTAAATCCATAACTCGCACTAAGATTGCTGCAGTTTGAGCTCCATCAGGGAGAAGGTCTACATTAAACTAATTATCACAAAAAGAGAGAAAATATTATATATAAGGAGTTTGCCTGAAAGATCATAGTACGTATGTATATACCGTAACTATGATAAACCTGATCGGGTATGTTCATACCGTAAATTTGATTAACCGAATCTGGTCAAAACAGGTTTATTCAAATTATCTTTACAATTCAATTATGACTTACTCTTGATACTCGATCATCATCCCCAACAGTCTTGTAAAATGCATCCTTTCCCAAGTCCATGATGTACGCACTCCCTTCTTTCTTGGCTCTATCAGGAATCACTGAAGACACCAAATTATTGTGTGTGTAATATTTAGGTTTCAATTTCTTGATCTCGGCTGCTGTGCATTTGACACATGTGAAACATCGATAGTCTGGGATACATTTGTTCAATTCTTGAATGAGTCCTGTACAGGTCAACATTGTCCCGGCATGCGTACAAGTAAGTGCCTTACAGGATGTACATAACTCAAGGTCATGACTAAACTTGAAAGCATTGTCGCTCCTACACGCACAACATCGTACTCCCTCGGGAAGAATCTACAATTTATAATAATAATATGTACACAAAGCAATCTACAGTACGCGTAGGTAAAAGAAAAACGTATAACATGTTATATGGAGAAATTAGTGCCTCATTGTAATCATTTGATTTCATTGTTTTCACGGTTAAACTTGCAGTTCTTGGAATCATTTGACCATGTCCTTCCACAAAATCTCGCCCATAAATCTAATAGCATAATAATAATTGCCATGTTGGTATTGTTGGAAAATTGAGCGAGTAAAATTACATGTATTCATGAAATCAAAAATTTCTTACCTCTTTGAATTGTCCTTTGAGCTTTTCAATGAATTTTCCGGTCCGACGCAAAATTCTGAACTGCTTTCAATTTTATTCTGAAGAGTTGTCTCTTAGATGGTCACAACCCCCTCACCATGATCTTCACCGAGGAGATGATCAATATTTCCTTCCTCGTCACTTATTTTGACCTTTAATTGCGACAATTTAACTGAGAAAATCAACCACGAGAGAAAACAGTTTTCACTCTCTCTCCAGCCGACGTCTTTGCGCGCGCACATATGAAAACTAAGGGTACTGCAGAGCCAGTTTGAGACAAGTCTGGGCCTGCAAGAATGTTGACATAATGACGTTCCGTATCATTCTACTTGCTACAACTTTGTCACAAAACTTGTTCGCGTCGCGAGGATACACTTGAGGATTTTTCCTTGTAAAATATTGTCAACCATTATTATTATTATCATACTAGAGCATTTGTAGTCTGCTACGCAGACTATGATTCAGTTTTTTAATTGATGTACACGTTGTCTATATAATAATTTGGAGGGTTTTAATCAAGTGTATGTACATTTTTCCCGTGCATGTAAAATTATGAATAATCAGAAACAAATCTACTTTACCCCCTATAGAAGTAAATTGGTGTCGAATGATAGGTATGTGTCACAGGTCATGGAGAGTAATATTTTCTGATTTATTTTTTATTCGGATGAAGGCATGGCCGGTCCGAACTGGCGTCAGCCACCAGTATTTTCACAGCTATTACAGACCTTAAAAAAACAAAACTCCTCTTTTGGAGGGTCCTTCACGAAGTGATAGGCAGACTTTGCCTGACAGAGGTTAAGATGATGAAGGAAAGGAAAAAACTGGGGAAACAATTAAAATCATCCAGGATCTGCAGAAATTATACTTTCAGAAAATAATTTTCCACAGAGATCAGTAATACTCCATAGAGAAGAACAAAGTGGGGGTTTATCTCGTAAAACACGCACGTCGTATCTTAAACTCCTGTGATTGGCTGGAGGGTATATCCCCTCGTTCGGCGACCGATATAGGCACTTTGTTCTTCTCCCTTTAGAGTATTTTTTTCTATGATTTTCCAAATAGCCTCTCCCAACACACCCGCACTTTGCCGCGCGCAGTGTATAGCTTGACATACCATTTCTATATGGAAAAAACCGAACCGAAAATCAGTTTTTCAGG
Organism: Pygmarrhopalites habei; assembly: GCA_009870185.1. NCBI lineage: Eukaryota > Metazoa > Arthropoda > Collembola > Symphypleona > Arrhopalitidae > Pygmarrhopalites > Pygmarrhopalites habei. Next base: position 10,626 of record WJFB01001282.1, read on the forward strand.
GATTAAAATTCGGAGTTGAGAATTGTGAACCCCCCTAGTCTCTTCCTTTTTCTTCCTTCTCTAAGATGTTTCAACTTTCATAAATTTAGATGCTATGGGGAAGCTTTCCATAAAGTCACAACAAATCGTATTCCTGATTATTATATAGAAGATTATATAGATAATTGATATTAATTATATAAATAGTACCATAAATTTGTCATTATTTTTCATTAGAATTGACAATTCTATCGCTATTACCAACATTATGATTTGAGAACTATTTTGATTTTTCTTTTTTTACAGATGTTGAAAAAAGACCTGGCCGAGTCCCGAGACGAAACAAAGGTAAATTTTTTTTTCTCATTACCATTACAAAAGTTGTGATCATTTTGGTTTAAAAAATTTCAATTATTTATTTCAATAGGAAACTACCATGGATAAATTGCACAAGGAAAATGTGCGACAAGGAAGAGACAAATACAAGACCTTGAGGGAGATACGTAAAGGCAACACAAAGAGACGGGTTGACCAGTTTGAGAATATGTAAACCAAGGGCGTCCCGGGAGCATTTTTTGACCTCAAAAAGGTCAAATTCATGAAAATAACAATTTTTTGGTCTAATTTGTAAACACAATTTGTCTCGTTTATGATCCCAGATCATTTCCCCCTTGTTTGTTTGTTCGTTTCTCTTTTTCGTTTTGTTATGCATTTGCAATTTTCAGCGTATTACATTTATCCAACAACAACACTTACACACACACACATACAACTTACATACACGAGATAATAATATCAACATTACATATGTTATAAGTTATGTATGAAGCATCAAATGATAATAACAATAATAATGTAAGTTTCTTAGTCTTAGGTAGCTTGAGAGATTCGTTATAATTATTTTCCTTTTGTCATTTTTGCTCAGTCATCATTATCAACACTTTTTTTGTAGGTCTTTTTATTTAATTTCATTTAAGTAGCCAACAATTAAAATAGAAAATAGTAACAGAGAAACATATTGTATTTTGATTAGTTATAATATGTAAAAAGAACTAATGATAACCACAATGAACTTTCAAGTGACTTAACACAAATTCCTAGCCAAGGAAGTAAACAATAGCGAAAATTTAGTTTACTATCCTATATCACACACACTATGTATTAAGAAAGAAGAAATTGACTGAAATACAAGAATTCAAGAGTAATAATTATAATTTTTTTAAAAAACAGAGAAGTATTCCTTTTTCAAATAATTTGTAGTACATAGGTAATCATTTGTCTTAATATGATAGAAACAAAAAAAGTTCCAACCAACTCTGTGTCTTGATAAAATGATATGAAAATGGAAAGACTTTCGTAGCATAATAATAGTAGTGAGAGAGGAGAGAGAGAGAGAGAGAGAAAAAAAAATTATTATTCTTATACATATATGTTCTAAAAAATTGTAGTAGTAGTAGACTCATTAGCAAAACAAAGGATGATAATGGTAGGCTAGTGAAACTCTCATCAGAAATCTTCCAAATAATTACATTTGTACTTCTATAAAATGTCCTCCAGTTATTTAATGAGAAAAATTTATAACTTTTGTCTCTCCAGCCTAATCTGTAGTCAATTAGTAACAACATCTCTGTTACATCTTATATTTAATTTATATTGTACAATACATACATTATACATTTGCATTGAAACCTGTTAACGAGCCGTAATGTATTTAGTGTTATACAATGTATTCACTCGTGATTTAAGCCTTGTTGGTTTCTTGACTTCTCTCATTGCCATTACCATTATTATAAATGATTATCCTATAATATATTATTATATGTATGTGGCGTACTTTGATTTTTTCGATCAATTTCAGTAAAATACCATCAAATAACCATTCCTTAAGTATACATATACATATGTATATTGATAATGAGGTAAAAAGTAATCGCAGAAAATGGAATATAATTAAAATATTATGATTATTATTGTTGTTGTAAAAAATTATTAGCAAATATATATAATTTAATATCATAGTGAAGATACACTATTATTGTATATGAAATTGTTGAGAAAAATTTTTGTTTTGAGATTTTTTTGTTAAAACCTGAAAGCCGCAGTCAGACTCAGCGAGATATGTACGCAATTGATTTGACATGTCAGATTATTCTTATACAATACATACTTAGAGAGAGACTCTATCTTTAGAGAGATTATTATTGATTACATTTAGTAAAATGAAAATGTTTATAACAATACATATGATATACATAAGATACAAAACCTGGTGGTTAAATTATAAGGTGACTTTTGAGTTTTTCTGTGTGATGAGACACACATATTACATATTTACATTTATGCCATGTTATTCAGCGAAATAATAATACAAAAATAATTGTATTATCAAAAGTATGTTGACCATAATATTGATTCTTTCAGGAAAATAAATGTAGATTAGTCTATGATATATAATGTGGTTTCTCTTTTTATATATCTCGATCGAGATTCTCGAAGAAGAAGAAAGGTTCATCATTATATTATTTATACTGTATTGAAACGTAAATAGATAATGATACACCACATGAACAGGAGGAAAAATATCAAGTTCAAAAAATTTTTAATTATATTTTGTTCTACAAATTATATTATTAAATGATAGAGAATGAAAGTTTAATTATTGTTATACCTATGCATATCTGATCGATGTTACATACATTTTTTTGGATCCGTTATTTATCTTATGATAGGTGTAATAAAAACTAATCATGATATTTAAAATAACGTTGATTTTTATATTCTTTTCTCAATACACCCCATTAGTTTGTTTAGTTTGAATTTGGCGCGGGGAGCGATTTGCATGGTGTGATTGGAAGAACGGAAGAGACTAAGAGAGAGAGATGAGGATAGTCACCCGTTTGTGTGAGTTTGTGTCGACTGTTTTCCCCAACTCAAAGATTTCGGAAAATTTTTGACTGAACAAATTCTTGGTTATGGTATCAGCAACACCCTGGACAAGAGTGTAGACTATTTCAAGTCGGTTGTTATGGGAAGTGAAAGTGATCTGGACAAGTATATAGCACATAATAACACGAAGTGGAACCAGTTTATGGTTGTTTTTGTTTTTGTTGTTCTTCTTGGGTTTGGTCTCGTTTGTATTACTCTTTACTGTGTAGCAAAACATTTTCTTCCAAATAGAAGACATTAATTTTGGTGTCCCTTATCCCTAAATGTCCTTGGCGGAGCCACAAAGTGCTGACCCGTCGGTGACCACTAGTCTGAGTACAGCAGAGTCGTCATCCAATTCTTCATTGACCTCGTCACACTCACCGGTCATTAGTTCACCTCCAGCCAAGAAAGCAAGGATCAGTCAAGAACCTACCAGTCATCAAATTATTGTCACCGCAGGAACAAGGAACGACGCATCATCAAAAATGACCCTAAACGGCTCTGCTAATGGCAATGGTCGACAAGATTTTTCCAATTCAAGTGGTGAAACTCCCATGGATCAAGAGACGGTCATTGATGAGTCATTGTACTCACGTCAATTGTACGTCATGGGAAAGGATGCCATGACCCGTATGGCAAATTCCAAAGTCATGGTCTGTGGACTTGGAGGACTCGGTGTGGAAATTGCGAAAAATGTTATTCTTGGTAAGAAATTTACATATTTTTACGTAATTCATGTAATCTCAATCACACACATATATCCTGTGTATCATCAATCCAATGATGATGATGACTCATCATTTTTATCATCGTCAACATTTTATATTACTTACGTTTCTCTCATTTGTCTGTTGTAAAAATGTACAAAACAGATGTTGATGGACTGGATTTTTATTTCAAAACTAAGTAAAACTTTATTTTGACATTTTTTTTGTTGAATTTAGGTGGAGTCAAATCATTGACCCTTCAAGATACAAAAAATGCAGAATGGATCGACCTCTCATCCCAGTATTATCTCACCGAGTCAGATATTGGTTCGAATCGTGCGACTGTGTCACTTAATCATTTGTGTAACTTAAATCCTTATGTGACTGTCGAAGTGAGCACAGATCCTCTGACCACAGATGAAATATCAAAATATAATGTCCTTGTCCTCACCGAATACGAGTCATCAGAAAAACTCTTGGAGATCTCGGACTTTTGTCATACAAACAATATTGCTCTTATTTTGGCTCAGACCAATGGTCTTTTCGGTCGAGTTTTTTGCGACTTTGGTCAAGAATTCATCGTCCTGGATAATAATGGAGAACAACCACTATCCGCTCTCGTTGCTAGTGTAACAAAAGAAGTTGAAGGGGTGGTCACTTGTTTGGATGAACATCGACATGGATTTGAGGATGGAGACCATGTTCGTTTCTCTGAAGTCCTCGGAATGACTGAAATCAATCACCGAGATCCTGTCAAAATCACTGTCACTGGGCCTTATACTTTCCGTATTGCATTGGATACGTCTGGTAAGAAATTACTTTTCAAAGATATATTGAAAAATGTTACATTGTACCATTTATGTACTTTTGTTTGTTGTAATATGATCATAAATGTGTGCACGATTATTATTAATTTTATTACTTTTCTTGTTGTTGTTTTTTTACCTAAAACAGATTTTACCGACTACATTAGTAATGGTACAGTATCTCAAGTTAAGATGCAAGAAAAAGTTTCTTTCAAGTCACTCCGGGAGTCGACTGAGAATCCTAACTTTATTTATACGGACTTTGCCAAGTTTGATAATCATGCGGAAACAATTCACGTGGCGTATGCTGCTCTCGATCAATTTATTTTGGACCACAACCGTCCACCAAAGCCATGGAGTGAAGAGGACTCAAATCTTTTACTAGAGATAGCAGAAAAATTGACACCTGAAAGTGTCACACTCAAAAAGGACCTTCTTCGAATTTTCTCGTTTGTTTGCAATGGAAATCTTGTACCAGTGAATGGATTTATCGGTGGTGTCGTTGCTCAAGAAGTAAGTAAAACGAAACTCGTGTGTATTTATATTTATTTTATTACATCATTAATCGATACACGATGCGAAATGTAGTCAACATGAAGTAATTTTGTTTTTCCTCTCTTTTACTAGGTAATGAAGGCGTGTAGTGGAAAATTTAATCCAATTAATCAATGGTTGTACTATGATGCGATTGAGTGCCTACCTGATCCAATTCCAGCCCTCATTGAGAATAGTTCCGAGTTTCAACCGACTGGAAGTCGATATGATGGACAAATTGTTGTTTTTGGAAGGTCTTTCCAAGATAAATTACTCAAGCAAAAATGGTTTGTTGTCGGTGCTGGAGCCATCGGTGAGCAATTTAGTTTGTAATTATTATGTAATGAATAAATTTACACGTCATCAATTATTCATTGTGTTATGTTCATTGGTAATAATACTATATTATTCTTGACTCTCTTCCTCTCTCTATGAAGGTTGTGAACTTTTGAAAAATTATGGAATGATGGGAGTTGGGAATGTGGTCGTGACGGATATGGATCTAATTGAACGGTCCAATTTGAATCGACAATTTCTATTTAGACCTGAAAATGTAGGACAGAATAAGGCAGTTACAGCCAAGGCTGCTGTGGGACGCATGAATCCCGGTATCAAAGTGGAAGCTCACGAAAATCGTGTTGGTCCAGAAACAGAAAATATTTATGATGATGATTTCTTTGAATGTCTCAATGGAGTGTCAAATGCTCTGGATAATGTTGATGCTAGGTAAAAACATAGGGAGGTTGTCTGTTATTCTACATTTTGATTTGTACTTCATTTGCATATAAACATATGCTTACTTTTCATCTAATTACGTATTCCAGATGTAAACGTCGTAAAATTTCTCAAAGGAGAGGAAACGCTTCCCTCTCCTTTGGGGTTTCTCTACGACCCCCCCGCACCCCGCGATGCTCTATGTTTCGGCGGGAGTACTTGAACAACTTTACTACGATTTTCGTTGAATTTGTGGCTCCGGTTTGTCCACTTTAATTGTAGAGTTCATGTAGTCAAGTCGTTTAGTTAACTGTATTAGCTGGTGCCTTTAGTCATGAGTGGAAGTAGTTCAAAAGGTGAGTATCTATTTTGTTCTTTATTCAACTTTTTTTTGCTGTTGAAAGGAGGTAAAAGCACGTGTAAAATGATGTCGTTTGTCATAATTTCTCTGTATATTTCAAAGGAGCAGAGATGGATGATGATAATGATTGGGCCTCCGATATTTCGTCTGATTCGGATGACTACTCAACGTGTACTCAACCCGTTTTGTTTGTTAAGCCGAGAAAAAAGAAAAACGTAGAATCTGACTCTGAATGTAAGTTTCAATTCATTACCACAAGTTTATTTTTTCCATATTATTGTTTACCGTGCATGTACATTCATGTGGTTTATAACATTCTGTCTCTCTTTTTAGCTGAAGAGTCAAACGGAAAGAGACGGAAAAAATTGAAACTGGTCAGTAGTGGAGGGGAACATGATGATGGCTCGGCAACTATTTTGTTGGTATACGTTTAACAAACACACTTGGTATACAAGAGTATCTGGATATGGTCAGCAAAATTGAAAAAATTGTAGAGGATGGGAAGGTGAAATGGAAATCTCCAGAGTGTGTGAAAACGTATCCCAAGAAACAACATTGTAGCCGCCATATGAGAAGCGTTCATTTCAGTCAATCGTTTCCTTGCGACAAATGTAACTTCGTCGGGTTGAGTGCACAAAATCGAAGAAAACATATTACCAGGTTTCATGCAGGTCATAATTAATAAACTTAAGTGTCTCACACGATAAGTATCATCTATTTACTAACATAGTAAATAAATAACTTTTCTTTTAGAGAGGGAATATCATTACACAGGACATTTACCACCAATCAAGAGGGTCATGTATTTGCAGAATAGAGAAATAGACGCTATAGATTTTGAGGAGTCCCACCGGGACAGTAAGTGTAAAAAATTATTATTATTCCTTTCTCTCCACCATGTATAGCAAGTTCTGTATTTAATTATGTTCTTTTGTGTTTCGTAGATCTAGAGACTCACTGGCTGTGTTAATTCAAACCTACTGAGCATAACAATAGAGGAGAACCATCGCCCCACAAATATGCTTCCGGATTTCACCGTCTGTCTGATGACATCAGCACTCGTCAAGGTGTTGCCAGTGTCCGATGTAATGTGAGTATCCTTCGCTTGTTTTATAAGAAATTATTTGTACTAAATTTTGTACCCATGATTTTTAGTCTACAAAGAATAAACCAACGGAAGAGAGAGAAAAGGCTGGGTGTGAGAATCTCAAGAAGATGTTGTCACTTGGTTTTGAGCTGGATTTAAAAACAGTAGAAGACTCTGGGATTTATTCTGTTGGTTATATCACAGCAGATAAAGTGAAACCTTGTGTGCGGTACGAGGTGTATGCAACGAAAAGTAGAAATCATTTAGTCGACCTGGATTCATTTACCCATGGTAATTGAGATAATACATACATTTAAATACTATGTTATGTTGACCATGAATAAAAGTCATATATATATTTGGATAATATTTTCCATGTCTTCTTTTTGTAGGGGCGACAACTCATTTTCAGGAGACTTTGAAGGATTTTGCTACAAAACGGGAAGAACAATTGAAGATTTGGAGTGATTGGGCCGAGATAAATGTGGGTACTTTGGTCGTTGAGGCTCTTAGTAAGAAGATGCGAAAGAAAGGAGCAACAGTTCGCAGGATAACTCAACATGTCCACGAAACAAGACAGGTTGATGCACAGTTCCTGACTCCTCACATTCAAGACTACATTGATAAAGAGATCAAATCCAAGTATATCATTCTGGTCGCTGGCTCTACTGCTAAGTACAGACTTGCATAGGTTTCTCAAAACTTTATTCATAAAGTTGAATTTTTCTTCGTTTTCTGTAATACATAATGTATGTACATGTAGTTTACATTTATTACTATTTTTGTACCATTCATACACTGTATACGACGCACATATTGTATATTGTTGTTGACTAATAAATTACTTGAGTAATGTACGCTCAGTATGACCTTCAATAAATAAAACCGTTTTATTAATGAAATATTTGGATTTGGATCGTTTGAAAGTTAAAGTTTACCTAACTGCATCAATACGTAACAAAATACATACATACAGTTACGCTTTTTTGTGTCCTTTTTCTAGGATCTACATGGACCGTAGATGTGTTTATTATAGGAAACCTCTTTTGGAGAGTGGTACCCTTGGAACAAAAGGAAACACTCAAGTACGTCATGATTTATGAATTTTGTATTCTTGTTTATGAATAGTAAAACAAATCTCCAGATATTTTATACTATTTTTTTTACTGAATCTTTATTTATTACTCTTTTTGTGTTGTAGGTGGTAATTCCATTCTTGACAGAATCTTATGGCTCATCCCAAGATCCTCCAGAAAAGGAAATTCCTATTTGTACTCTCAAGAATTTTCCCAATGCAATTGAACACACATTGCAGTGGGCCAGAGATCTCTTTGAGGGATTGTTTAGACAACCAATGGAGAATGCAGCCTCATTTCTGAAAGATCGCAGGTAAGCTTTTTAAATAGTTAAACCACCTGAATATGAAATTATTATTTTTCCTTAACCAATCAAATACATTTTCTCTTTTGTTATTATAGATTTGCAGATAAGGCTCTTAAATTACCTGGCTCTCAACCAACGGACACAATGGAGTCCCTCTACAAAGCTCTTATAGCAGAGAGACCCTTGACTTTTGAAGACTGTGTAAAATGGGCTCGCCTTCTATGGGAAGAAAATTTTGCAAATCAAATTAAACAGCTACTCTACAACTTCCCTTCGGACATGAAAACCTCGTCAGGCAACTTGTTTTGGCAAGCACCGAAACGTTGTCCTTATCCACTTGAGTTTGACTTAGAAGAGGAGCTTCACGTCGATTTTGTCTACACTGCTAGTAATTTGAGAGCTGACGTGTATCAGATTCCGAGAGGAAGTCGTGATGATGTAAAGGCGCTATGCGTCAATATTGAGGTATGACTGTAACAGTTTGGAATAATTATGACATTTTGTTAAACTTTAACAGTTAAAGTATACAAATCTATATATTAATATATTAAACAGTATTTAATTTCTAATGTGTACTTATATACAATATTTTTTGTACAGGTTCCACCTTTTGTACCGAAATCGGGTGTTCGTAAGTGTTTTTTCAATCTGTTTTATATAAGATTTTTTTTATTACACTACTTTATTGTACAAAGTGAAATACATGGTATTCATGTGCATAGTACGAAAAAACAGTAACATATTCGTGATTGTATTTACATACATGTATTTTACAAAACTCACATTATATCACAAATATGTGTTAAAAGTATCTAACTACCTATGTATTTGTCTACTTTTTCCTTGAAACGTAGGTATCGCAACGAGTGACGCTGAGGCACAGAATTTGGCCAACCAAGGAAATATTGATCAAAATCGGTTGGAGGAATTATACAATCTCATCCGTAATTTTGATGATGCGGTAAGATTTTTGTTTGTTTTGCACGAATACTTACATAACTTCTAGACATTTCATGAATAATACAAAGAGACATTTTGTGCAATCATAAGTTTGACAATGTTGAGAATTCTAAATTTTGAATCATTTTTCTAGGGTGTGAAAGTGATTCCATTAGAATTTGAAAAAGATGATGATAAAAATCTTCACATTGATTTTATTGTTGCTTGCTCTAACTCTCGTGCATCAAATTACAAAATTGAACATGCTGATCGTCTCAAGGTATAAGCTGCACTATACATATATGTACAATGTCGTACTTACTAGTCAGAAATAATTGTTACCGATATATTATATCGGATATAATACCTTTTTGTTTTTTAAATCTAGTCGAAACTGATCGCTGGAAAGATTATTCCAGCCATTGCCACGACCACAAGTGTTGTCGCTGGCCTCGTTGGTATTGAACTGTACAAGATTGTCCAAGGACATGAGAATATTGAAAAGTATAAGAATGGTTTCGTGAACTTGGCTCTACCGCTCTTCACATTCTCTGAGCCTATCACTTGCCCCAAAAATAAATATCATGAATCGGAATGGACTCTATGGGATCGCTTTGATGTGAGATTCATTCATTTTTACAGTATAATAATTGATAGCGTTTTAGTTTTTTACTCTGAGTATTGTAAGTACAGTACTCACAATATGTATCTTTTTTCCTTGTATTAACGTCCTGTTGTGATTCCGTTTTTTATTGAATAGGTTGAGGGAGAGATGACCCTACAAGAATTTTTCGATTACTTCAAAAATCAACATGAGTTGGAAATTACAATGATGAGTCAAGGAGTGTCGATGCTGTACTCATTCTTCATGCCGGCTGATAGGAGGACAGAAAGATTGGCTTTGCCAGTGACCGAGGTGAGAACCTGCAAAACTTTGTTAAATTTTGTTAGATGTAGTTTGAGAATTAATTTTTGGTTTGACATCTTCATGTGAAATATTTTATTGATGTGTGTAGGTTGTCCGTCGTGTGTCTCGTCGTAGGATTGAATATCATGAGAAAGCTCTTGTGTTCGAGCTTTGTTGCAACGATCGTGCAGGGGAGGACGTAGAAGTTCCATATGTTCGTTAGTAAGTTGACACAAGACAAGTTTTAACATAAAATAGTTATAAATCATACGGGATAAAATCAAAAACTAATAATTTTTTTTCTCTGTTCCCTGTAGTACCATCCCCGCAAGTCAACGTCCACTGAAACAATAAATACGGCAAAGTACATTGTATAATGATTATTATCCTCATCACACACAAAAAACCAACCACAACAAAAAAAACTCCTACATTTATATAATATGAATACAATATTAATTAGTTCTAATAATGGTAAGAATTCATTACACTTTAATTTATCTTAATGAATAATTATTTGGTCTCCTATAAATTATTTAAAGACTACTACTGCATACACGATACAGTATATATTTAATTCTGAATCGTCATCAATGATGATGAACAGCTAATTTACTACTACTATTACTACACGATTACTACTTCTGTGTGTACTACATTTAATAATCTATAATTGATTAAGTATATTAGTGGAAGGATGATTTTTTTCTGGTGTACAATTTAGAAATTGAATGTTTGAAATTGGATTAATACATTTCATGATATAAAATTTTTCTTGAATTTCACGATAATCAACTGGATGGAGTTCGTTTTTTTCAAATTTTGACAACTCATACCTTCACATTGATACAAGAAAGAAACTTTTCCTGTACTTGTGTTGTAGGTTACCATTTTAAAATGAGATTTGATTTAGGGGAGAGAGTGAGAGTAAGCAATTTGTAAAAAGGAAGTTAAGGACCTTTAAGGAATGCAGTAGTATCTATCTGATGAAATAGAGGTGTGAATTGATAGTCCCAAGCACAAGGCCAACCTACAAATCTTCGAGTGCAGCATATTCTATTGCAATAATAATTGTTATAAATTTAACTTGAACATTTTTTTTTCTCTCCCCTTTTTTATATAGTTTTGTGAAACATAAAGAAGGTACTTTTGAGGATTTATTGTGTCAGTCTTTGTTTGGTATCCCAAGCGTAAGCATCATCGTCAATTCATTCATTTTTGAGTTCTTGATCCTTGTGTTCTTTTACTACCTCCTTCGTTTCCCTCTAGCTACGTCCATACAGTGTGTGACTGTCAAAAAATTTGAAAATACACATACATACCCAAAGTCATTCCATTATTATTGTGCTCAAGTCAGTCTGTACACTGAGATAGTTTTTTTTAACAAGAAGCCCCCAAAAGTTCTCTTCTCTCTGGTCTGTTTTCTGTGAAGTGAAGTGAAGCTCAGTCCTCATAATCTGTGTTCCGCTCTGTGCCTTTTTCTGTTCTGCTTACTCTCTTCGTCATCATCATCGACAGTTATATTAGTCTAGTGTCTGTGTGTGTGTGTGTAAAGAGAGAGAAAGAGAGGAGGAGAATTATGTAGGGTATAACAATGAGACTTTAAAAAGTATTATATACTTTGAGTAGGTAGAGTGAGACATAAAAATAATGCGTGTAAGTAGTAGTAAAGTCTAAATCGTCACATACTGACTTGAGATCACATCACTAGCTCCCAGTTTTTTAGTGTAAAGCGAGTATACTTGGCTAAATACTTGAATGATCTCGGTCGGTGGATAAGATGTCGATCCTCATCGTAGTACATAAATGAATAAAATAAGATGAGAATTACTTTATTCTCTGTATTATAGACAGTTTATATATTTATATGAAAGACCTAACGCCCACCCCCCACCATCACACACATACACAATAGGGTATATAATTTAGTATTAATAAGACAACTTTTTTGAGCGTAAATACCGTAAAACCTCCGCTCTAATTATCGTACTCAGCTCAACGTACTTACATATTCTCCCCATATTCTAATCTTCTGTCTATTTAGTGTCTACTGTCCTTTTCTTACATACTATTCAAAATTCTCTACTGAATTATTTTTTTTATCCTATTCATCCACTGAACACATTGTTGTACTGCCTATATGTATTTTGATTTTATTTCCCTTTCCCCTGTCAATTTTTATTCATTTTTTTCCATTTATTTACAAAAAATAGTAAATAGTAGTAGGTAAATGTCGGAGAATACTGTGAGCTCTTGTTTAAACGTGTGATGGAAAATTTTAAGACTGAACAATAACAACTACTTACAGATGAGATGAGATGGGAATGTGATACTGTGTGTTGGGAACAACAACAACACACCTGGGCACAGTCTAATTAACAAATCATATAAATTATATATATATCCCTTCAGTCTTATCTTCACTGTTCCCTTGCTGTTTCACCTTATCGTTTGGATTACATACTAGTGCATTCAGTCAATAGGAAAGAGTAACAAGACTGCTGACTCGAGAGTTCATCACGGACACACACCAGACCAAAAGGGATTTTTGACTCTTAATTGGGATAAGGAAGAGATACAAGAGAGAGAGAGAGAAGCAGAATGCAGAAACGATGGTCATCCACACGTAGTCTGATTGGTAGTACGAATAATAATAATAATAGCTACCATGAGAAAATCAAACAATCGTACTACCATGACCCTATAATGGATTGTGGTTGCAATGAATGCTACATCGGGTTGTGCAAAATATTGGTAAGATTTTACATGAACACGTCATAGATTTAAATGATTTTTATTACTATCAGCAATATCTATTGTAGTGTCGTTGTATAAAAGGTACTGCCACAAAATACAACTACATATTCATCATTCAATAATTAAGTAATGACTGCTCTAAAAACAATTCTCGTTTTTAAAAACCATGTGACTAGTTTTTAAACATGTCTACAATGAAATAATAATTATTTTGTTCCTTTCCAGTATGTACAGTATTTATATGAGTAGTTATATTTACCTAATTGAGTTTCGTATAGTACACTGCTCTGGACGTTCGGCTCAGTTTGCATTTTAAGTAAAGAAAGTATTATTACCACCCCTGCAACTGCATTATATTTACCCAAGTGCAGGTGTATTTTATTCTGTAAGTAAAATGAAAAGTAAATTGAAATTTGTCAAAAAGCAACAGTTGAGTGTAAGTAGAGAGAGAGAGAGAGTGGTAGAAGAAGGTAAACTTGAATTTTTTTTTCTTCGACACACTGACTTGTGGGGATAATTGTAGAGTGTCAAGTCTCAAGTGTCACAATAATTTTTTAATATTTATTTACAGTAAGTTAGCATATCATGTAGTAAGTAGTATTGGAGTACTTATTGCTCAGTATAGGCAAGGAAGGAGAAAAAAAAGAAAGAGAGAGACCTCATTTTTTAGCTTTCTGATTCACAACAAAGATTCTGCTAGTACTCTGTACAATGTACTCACTCGTTGCACATATTACTTTGTACTAAAGGTTACATTTTATTATGACGTGACAACCACAACTGTCCCAGGCTCTTAATGATCAGTCCAATAATTTCTGAGGAGTGAGAACATTTTAGTATGAACATTAAAAAGTTACATTGACATCACTCTATCATACATACTTTGTACATACTTATGTACAAGTTACCTGGATATGTACCAGCTGGTACAAAAATTTGTTGACTGATTCAGTCTACACTGTAAGTACTATAACATTAATACCGACTGTCTTTCATGTGTCTGGAAAGTGGTATATACCTAGTACATAATTGAAGGGAGAAATAGAAAAGGCTAAAGTACTTCGTTCCCAATTCACATTTCCCTAAAGGGGTGTGACAAACCTTCCATAATGGAATTGGACGACATAAGACTACACACTATAAAACTAACGAAGGTATGTAGTACTACAATGATATTATTATGTAGGAACTCCCATAAAGAAAGTCCAGTAAGTTCCAAGCTGTGGAGAACAAGGGGACTAATGTAATTAAAAATTACTTCTCTAAATCTGGAAGTGTTCCTTTATAGTCTGTAGTACGTATCAGAGGTACATACTTCCTCACTATTACTGTACGTATGTGTGGTCAGTCATTATTTGCCCTTGCATTTTTATGAATTGAACACCAATTCACTCACAGACTCTAGGGTCTAGAGTATTTGATTGTGTGTACACTTATAACTTTACAATCTCACACTATCTACCCACACCTCCTCCTTCCATACTCAAACACTCACCTTCCTCAACTTTCTAACTGAACATTCTTTTCTCGAGTACAAGTACTAAAGTCATACTGTAAAATCTTCGTCCTTTATGTATTCACACACTCGGACCTTTACGTACAAGTACGTACAAAAGTATAACATTGGAAAATAGCATTTCTCCATTGAATGGAGTCCATTCCTCTACTTTCTCTCTCTCTGTAATCTGTCATCAAATCCCTCCCACCCCCTCCACTCCTGCATATTTAATATTGATATGGGGAAAAAGTCCACCTGAACACCAAATATGGGACAAGGTGTGTAAAACAAGAAAGAAATTGAAATTAAATTCTCTCTCTCTGTCTCAACACTCGGAGAAAAGGACAGGAAAAAGGTTATGATACCACACACAACCAGTCTTCCATCATGCTTTTCCCTGGACAGTCCTCTCTCTGGACTGACGGATAAATTTAACCATGGACAATGTGAACAGAGATTGTTTTATTTTGTCTTCACGAAAACGGACACACAAAGGAAACTCTTTTTCTATTCAAGTTTTGTGTCTAGAAAAATTGTGATTCTCCTGTCCATTGTGAAAGTGGAAGGTGAAAGGAGGGAGGCTAGACCTAGAAAAGTCTAGAGTACGACACAACGAGTCGTTAACGAGAGAGTGAGAGAGAAGCTAAGAGGAACTGGAAAAAAGAGATGGAGAAGACTGGAGAAATTTTTTTAACAGTGAGAAAATGTGGAAAAGGGAAAAAAACGTAGTTACTCAATAATTTAAACACCCTTCTTTCCTCCTCCTCCTCCTCCTCTCCTCCTCCTGGATTCATCATGAAGAGGACGAAGGAACGGAGAACATTTCCCATGTCCAAATTAAAATTCACCTATCGATTTAGACTCCTCACAGAATTAGCTCTTAAAACTGAGGTACTGCATACACACACAAACACACACGTGTAGTGTAACTTATTTCCTATTTTAAATATATGACAAACCAGGCACAATAAAAAATAAACGGACTTTAATTAGTGAGACACAATACAAAAAAACTAAAATACACATTATTTTGTACTTTCCCATAATCTGCAATCAATTAACATACTCAACTGTAATTTCCCTTTCTTGTTAACATGGACTAGGGGCTTGAATGAGATGAGAAAAATTTCAATTCCCTGTGTGACATTTTTTTTTACATTTCACCGGATCAAAAACGAAAAATGTTTTTTACAACCTCTACCTCTCCTCCAGTCGTTGTCGTTGAAACGACAACGACTATTTATAGTTGATGAGGAGAAGGGAGGAGAAAACTTTTTTATTTTTGGAGCAAGAGAGAAAGAGAATGTGGAGAAAGTTGTGTGATGTACTTTATTGTACAACGATAAGTAGAGGAGTAAAAAAAGAAGAGGAGGAGGAGGGAGGAGGGGAAGAAAGTCCGTATTGAAAATGAATAATAAATTACATTTCTCTCCACAACTTTCACTCTCCTCCTCTTCAACTTTTCTGTTTGCCCTCAACATGGCTTTTTAAGTCCATCTCAGATGAAGGAGGAGGAGGAGGAAGGAGAAAGCTGTTTCTTCCAAGAAAATTTCTGAAATGAGACTTTTCGATTGAATTGACTGTCTCTCACACTCTTCTCCTGAGTGGAGGTCATTTGGCACAGAGGATTTTTTTAGTGGTCTCTCGTTGGTCGTCACACTTGTTTGACGTTCATCTTGGTCCATTTTCCATGACCTAGCCTCCTTTTTTCCTCCTCCTCCTCCATCTCTATGTACATCCAAATTCAATTTATTATTGGCTATTTTGGTCCTACTTCTGTGAGATCGTCCGTCCGTCTCTCTCTCTCTAGACCATCACTTTCGCTTTCACTCTCCTCGTTGTTGCAAAATCAATGACAAAATGATAATACTTTTGCCACGGAGAGAGACAGAGAGAGGTTCCCTCCTCTTTCTCATCCTCCTGCAATAGTAACAAGAAATAGAGACAAGGAAATATCATGATGATAGGTATACTACTACACACACGCACACACTCTCTCTCCCCCTCTCCCCTCTGTCAGGGAGAGAGTGAAAGGACGGCGGGCTCACTGTTCTCACTTTCTCTCACGAAACTTCCCGAACAATTTTCTCTCTCAACTGTCTCTCGCTTTCTCTGTGTATGTTTGCCCTGTCCTGTCCCTGTCTCCCTGTCCCTGTACCCGGAGAAGAAGTCTCTCACATTTTTTTACCCAGGCACTCGAGGAGGAGAAGAGTAGGAGAAGAGAGGAGTCTAGAGTGTGGGTTATAGGAGTGTGGAGAGTAGGGCACAAACTCTGTCTGTTTCTCTGTTTTTTGATACTAACACTATTGATCCGGACCCCGTACATGCGTGTACGTGGTTAAGGTGGCACACTACACACACTACACACACACACACTGTGTACATGCATAATAATACTTACCTGGTCCCTTACTCTCTCTCTCCACGCTTCTATCCACTACTCTCTAAACTTCTCTGACAAGGAGAAGAGAGAGAGACACGACGACGACACACTCACCACTCACACATTTATAATAGTATTTAGAGAGGAGAGAGAACACACTCTCATTTCTCTCTCCAACCCACAAAACGTACAAATAAGAGAGGAAAAGAGAGTCAAAGAAGAAAGTTTTTTTAATTTTCTCTCATGGAACATTTTCTCCCTTTTATTTGTTGTACGCACAATTATCTGACCACCACTGCAACTACTACCTCAGTCACATCCTCTCATCCTCGACGACAAAACAAATAACACACACACATACACAACACCCTCACAACACACACATTGACACAACAAATAATGTTCTACAACACCTTTCCCCCGTTCCGGGGTAAACGGTATTCACACGTGAGTGTTCTATAATTGAAAAAAACGAAGAATAATAATTATGTATAGTAGTAATTCATTAGTGGGCTTATACATGTGTAGAAAAACGGAGTGGAAGTGATCGTGTGTGATTCTTTGAGAAGATAGGAATTCAAATTATTCCCTAGATACTACATTCTCTCTTCTGGAGAAAGTGGAAAGGAAGTGGAAAGAAAGGAGGATACTTTTCAGCTGTTTTCCATTTCCATTGTAGGGACTTTCACCTCCTCCTCCCTTTTCTAGGATTTAATTGAGTGTGGAGGAATGAAAGCGTATTTTTTTCGGGGAAAATTTTAATTAGGAGGCTTGAATTGGAAGTATGAGTGTGAGTGCATTTTTTCGAGATGGGGAGAATATGAGATGAAGATTGGAGGGATCATTATTTTTTCTACTTTCTCTGTCTCACTTTCATAGCTAATTTTCTCTTTCTTTCTTTGGATTCATATTGTATGTGGACAGGCTGCCAACAGTGCGAATGTCAAAAAGAAGAATCAACAAATTATTAATCAAGAATTGATTAATTCTACTACAACCACAACAAATTCTACTACTACTACTACTACTTCTGGTGATAATGTAAGAGGATGAGAAAATGAAAAGTTTTTATTGTCTAAACTTTCTCCAACTCAAAAATTTCATTGTTGGGGTCTAATTTTTTCAAATATTTTGTTCAATTTTCCAGACCTACTCGTGGCCTTGTGCTCCACAAGGTTTGACACATTATGACCTATTTTATGTATAAGTTGTTGATTATGTAGGGAGTAGGGATGTTGGAGGGTCAATTTATCTTGCAAGAAAATAATTTTTAATATTGTCGGGTTCTGTAGAAGCACTCAGAGTGTTCAATGGGCAATTAACCAATTGGGAAAGAGAGGAAATAATGAAGGTAAGTTTCATTCATATTTACTACTATTTATGGCTATGGTATTTACATGAAATGTGAATATGTGAATTGACCTATGATCCTTTTTTCTAATGTTTTAGATGAACGAACGAACCGAAATTTGGTATGTGGGTCATGAACTTGGACCAGGGAAAAAAATTGCTGGGTAAGTCAAAAGTTTTTCTTTATCGATGCATGTGATTCACAGCTAAAGAATATCAACAATGGATTTTATATTGTATTTTTGACAATTTTATTTAGTGACCCGACCAATCCTCTCATGAATTTTGGGTACGATGATGAATTAGGAAATTATCATAAAGGTAAGTTGTTGATTGAGGGATAGGGGAAATGTCAAGTTTTTACATTGGATTTTTCATAATCCAATGTTTTTCTGTAAATTTCTGCAGTGACTAGAGATCATCTTGCCTATCGTTATGAAATATTAGAGGTCATTGGCCGAGGAAGTTTTGGTCAAGTAAGGGTTGTTCCATTTTATTTACTACTTGCACATATTCAGACTAGAATAACAATAATTTTCTTTTCATTTTTGAACTTATAGGTGATCCGGGGGCTTGATCACAAAACAAAGTACATAATAAAGATTTCTTCAATTTTTCAGCATGAAATCAGTCAGTTTTTACTGTACGTTATGTATACAGGTATTGATAAACTAATTTTGATTTTCTTGGATTGCTTTTTTCATGAACAGTGACCAAGTCGCCATTAAAATAATCAGGTGAGTCTGAAATGTATCATGACATGATGTTGAATTGTCTGTAGTTTTGAAAAGTGTGGATCAGATATTATGTGGTGCAATACATTTTTGTCTTTGTACAAATACATGGAAATTTTTAGAAACAAAAAGAGGTTCCATTGTCAGGCTCTGGTCGAAGTCAAAATTTTGGAGCATCTTAGGAAACGTGATATGGAGGTTAGTACCACATTTATTTGATAGAAACTCTTCAGAGATACTGGGCTAAAAGGATATGGCAAGGCCTAAAATGACAAATTAACTTTCTGTTCGACGGCTCCCGTTGACCTGCAGAGGTCAACATTTTAAGAAATAGGCAAGCATGTATGACTTGGACGCCACTCGTTTACATCTAGATGCAGTGGCTACTACAAGTAAGAATTTTGTCAGCTCAAATGACATGAACGGCGTCGAAGTCTGACATTTAAATAGGAAAATTATAACATAAATGTTAGACTTGGACGCCGTTCACGTCTACTACAGGGGTAAAGTTTTGTGCACTGTAGTCACTAATCCGGAATATACACAAGTGGCGTCCAAGTCAAACATGCTTGCCTATTTCCTAACATTTTGACCTCTGCAGGTCAAGAGAAACAATCGCCCGAAACGTTCTCATTTAAACATTAATCTAAAGAAAGCTTGATGCCTAGATCAATCGAACAGAAAGTTAATTTGCCATGTCCTTTACAATGTGACTTTAATTTTCAGAACACAATTATTCGAATGTTCACAAGTTTCTACTTTCGGTAAGACATTTTAAAAGAGAGTTATAGTTATCCTGTAATCACATAATGACAAAACAAATTAATTTGACTCTATTTTGTCACTAGAAATCATCTTTGCATTGTTTTCGAGGTGAGTTTTAATTTAAAAATATAATATTAATTTGTTGACAACTGTGAAGGCAATAATTTTTGCTCAATTATTCTTTCTAGCTCATGAGTTTAAACCTGTACGAGCTAATACGCAGTGAGTATACAATATTTTGTTTTCCGCTGAACTTTCATATATTTGAACTAAATATTCGTGTGTATCACAGTCAACAATCATTAATTAATTAGTAGTTGATGATGCACTCTCTTGTCTATTTGACAATTTCAGGGAATCACTATCAAGGTTTTAGTTCAGGGTGAGTGTATTTCTATATGTAATGCACTTACTGAAATATTTAGTAACATTTGACCTCGAAGAAAGTCTTTTGTTATTCGTTCATGACTAATCATGATTGTTCCTTGTCTATTTAAAGGTTGATTAAAAAATTCACAGTATGTCTACTAAAATGTTTGGTGCTGCTAAAACAAGGTAAGAGACTATACGATATTGAAGATACTATACTTGTCAACTTGAAAATTAGTTTTTAAAATAATTTGTTTTTTCCGTTTTGATGAAAACAAGAAAACATCATTCAGTAAGTACTAAATTTCCAATTATGTATTTCAATTACGTATGTATGAACGTTACTTTTTAAACTGATTTATTTTAACTATTGTTGTTCTCTTACAGCTGTGATCTTAAACCGGTATGCTGTAATTAAATTAATAATTTAATAATCACAATTCAATCCACTTGCTCTGTGAGTAATCTGACTTGTGTAATGTTTGTTTTATGGTGTAATCAGGAAAATATTTTACTTCGTCGTCGCGGGTCCTCCGGAATAAAAGGTACATCACTGTAAATTACATCAAATTATGGTCAATCCATTCCCTGACAAAATGCTTGGATGTGGTATGAATTAATGCTAATGTGCAATTAATTTCTTTGTCAACAGTCATCGACTTTGGTTCCAGTTGTTTCACACACGAACGTGTTTTCAGTTATATTCAGAGTCGTTTTTACCGAGCTCCTGAGGTCATTTTAGGCATTCCTTATACTCCAGCCATTGACATCTGGTCTCTTGGTAAGACAAACTATCGATAGCCTTCATGAACCATATAATGAGGATATGGTTTACAATTTTCAAAAACAAATACCCAACTATAAGACTTGATTCTATCTATCTAGGTTAAGTCGTATATTATAGTGAACATGTTAGAGATTGAAAATTTTCTAGAAGAGAAAGCTTTCACTGATGATTGTTATCAGTAAAAAAAACTTGTACAACATTAATTTTTATTTTATTTTGATTGTGATCAGGCTGCGTGCTGACAGAGTTATCAACAGGATATCCGGTCAGTTTAAATTATTCCTAACGACATGTACATATTATCAAGATGTGTTTTATAATTGAGTTTAATTTTTAACTGATCATTTTTTTAAAATCCCTGTAGCTATTTCCTGGAGAGAATGAGGTAGGAAAATTTTCTCAACTCAATCCTTTCACACTACACTAAGTTAATTGATAATAGAAATAGCAGGTGGATTTTTTATGAGAATTTTGAAATCTCTCAGGTCGAGCAATTAGCTTGTATAATGGAAACGATTGGTCTACCAAGGTACCCAAAAGTTTTAATTAGACTATAATAATAATAATTCACAATTTTTAGTTGTTAACCAGTGCTTTGTTTGAATTATCAGTGACAACCTCATAAATATGAGTACAAGAAAACGACTTTTTTTCGACTCGAAGAATCAACCACGGTGTCTACGGAATTCGAAAGGTACACTTTCTTAACTTCTGAGTCAAAAATATTGGCAATGATCTAATTAATCTCATTTAATTCATCATTTTGTACAGGACGATTGCGTCGACCTTCATCCAGAGATCTTGCATCATTGTTACAAAAATCAACTAGGTAATAGTTAATACATAAATTGTCTCCTACATTAGTATAAGTACATAAGTTTTGTCATTTCATAATATAAACTGAAAACTTTTTGTAATTAGTTGTGATTCGACGACAAGGGATTTTGTCGCCTTTTTAAAGAGGTGTCTCACGTAAGTTTGACACTTGATTACTTGATGTTCAAAATTTAATTTATCCTATAAGGATTTCTTTTGATTTTGACCTATGAATTGATTACAGGTGGGAAGGGAGCGCAAGGATGACCCCAGAAGAAGGTAACCTCTAAAAAACACTGCTTACAACTGATCATTTTAATTGTGCACTGAATTCTAACAATTTGTGTCATTATTACTATTTCAAATTGAAGGTCTAGAACACGAGTGGTTAACATCATGCAATAATAACGTGTATTCGACCATAAGGAAATGAGGAGATGAAGAAAAATCATCTTCGAAATTCGGAATTTGCAAAAAAAGAAAAGAAAATCTATAATCGTGCTGCGATTGCTAAAAAACAATTACCACAAAAAACACACACACACATTCTCATATCATGTCTTTCGATTTTTGGTTTCCTCCCCCCATCTTTAATTACTCATTAAATGCTTCTTCTTCTTAGTCTTGTTCTTTCCACTCCTTCATTTATCTTTCTGTCTCTCTGTCCTGTCGTCAATAATGTTAGTATTTTTTGTATCCAAAAGAAAACGTTTGCTTTCCCTTTGTTAAAGCTACGCATAACCTTATTACTGAACACTTGTGTTATCATACATGACATGAGTATAATATGTTATAATGAAGAGGAGTACTGCTGTCTAAAGATATATAGTATATATTATTGTTGTTATTTTTTTGTTTGTTAAAAATGACTCCATTAAAATAAATTATGGATAAAAGGGGGGAAAAACTGTGTGACCAGTAAAAAAACATTAAATCATGAAAATAAATGTTTTCAATATTTAAAAATGACTGAATGTGTTGTTGTCTATCTCTTCACAAACTATTCAATATTTTCATTTCAAAAAACATTTCTCGTCTTAAGTATGGTTTCTCCACTTCTTTGGTCTTTGTCGTTGTTCTGTCCTTAATGCTGAAGTATGAGACTTTTCTCACTTCATCCTCCCCCCTGTGTACACGCACACACACACACACTCTTCCCTTCTTCATATGTCTAAATTTCCGAACTCTGCTAATTAAATCACTATTGAATTGAAATCTCCTCCTCCTCTGCAGGGGAAACTTGTCCATTTCACATTAACAAATTAATTAAGTAGACAAATCAAATTTACTATTGAGTGTATGCTTTAATTAGGACAGTTCTTGTTTATTTTTTGACAAAAAATTCACTTCTATCCAATCAAAATATGTCAAACATTTTTAATTACACACAAGAACGAGTCATTTGACAGAGACACTGAGTGTCAATATCAAGTACATGTAAATAGAATAGAGCATACGGTTGTATACATATTGCATACGTATAGTTTATAGAAATTATAATAAGTAATAATTGAGCCAAAATGAGTGCATGACCACTTATTGCTTGGATGATGAGGACGGTTTGTTCGTTCGGGAAACAGCTGGAGTGTTAGCTGATCTCTTAGCAGCGGTGGATGATTCAACAGATAGATAGAGCCAACTATTGTTTCTCTCACATTCTTCGCAAATATAGGTGCGCACAGTGAGTACATTTTGACATGGATGATTCCAACAGACTCTCATCCATTTTGTCTCTCCAGTCATTGAGGTCCAAATATAATCACCCTCAGTGTATGATTTCAGAGTAGAATCTTGAATGAAGAATTTGGACTCATCATCC
>WJFB01001283.1:0-33058 GCA_009870185.1 Pygmarrhopalites habei
AATTCAATAGACAAATTAAAATTAAGGTCTCCTCCAGATATAAATTATGTATGCTGTGATATGAGATTTATGAAATTTGATAGTGCTAAATTTAATACTGTGATAGAAAAGGGTACAATCGATACGCTTTTCACAAAGGAGAAGAGTCCATGGTCTATTTCGGACGAAACTAGGAATAATGTTACAAATACTTTAAACTCGATTAAGAATTGTATGAGTAATGATGGTCAATTTATCAGTATTACTTTTACCGAACCACATTTTAGAAAAAAATATTACTCGGAATACTGGGACAATATCAGTGTCGAACAGTACGGGAGTGCCTTTTATCATTTTATCGTTTGTAAATAATTTTAGGTAGGTAGTTTTTAATTTAAATTTTTAACACTTCTTTACCATGATAGCCAACTAATATTTATGAAATTATGCGTTCAGAGAAATATCATGAATCATTCACAAACTCTTTCCGTGGTGTATATTTAGCGTTTATTTGAAACAATTTTAAGGGTATACATTGTACAATACAACTGCGATAACTTTTTTCTAAAAAAAATTCCAACAACACTGCAGCAAATATTGTTGTGTATGATATATATAAATGTCAGCTGTTCTTGTTCTGTGTAAAAAAATATTGTATGTTTGAGCATTATTTGTTTTGATATTTTTTTTTCGTTAACATGTTTCGTCAATCAGTACGTTATACACTACATGGAATAATCTATCTATGATAAGTATTTTACGTAGATTGTTTTCTTTTCAGTTCCTTCATAATATAATATTTTTTCTAAAAAGATAACATGTGGCAGAAATGCATTTTTTAAAGCAATGTGTAAAGTTGAAGTACAATCTGAATGTACAAATTGTAAGACTACATATTAATTAACCAACTTGGATATTTTTTTTTATCTCCTGTACAAATTAACTGTATCAGCTTTTTTGTCTTTGATTACTGGAAGTATACAAGTTTATCATTGGATACATATCTGTCTAAATTAAGAAGCTAGGATATATATTTTTCTTTCAAAATTACAGCTATTATACTTAAAAAACTACTAATATAACTATACATATTATGTATATTTTGATTACAATGTGTAATTTACAGATATATACGAAATATTACATGTCAGAGTACATTATACTTTTTACAATTTCAAAGCACTTAGCCGGCCCCGTACTGATATGTGAATTCATCATGGAGTGTAGGAAAATATGTATATTTTCTTACTACTCGCTTCAGTACCTTAAATATTTAAAAACTAAAATAATAACTATAAAAAAAGAGAAAAACTATTTTCATAAATTCATTAAATACAAATTTTTTTACACAAGAGGAAGCCGACTTTAAAATGTTTTATACAAACTTTGATATTTTAGCCCAGTCGTTAATAAGATAAAATGAAGTGGTGTAGCTGCTATAATATTCTAAATATACTGTTCAATTTGAAAGTGTAGCAAAAAAAAATAACTCAACATTTATATAAACAATTTATTTTATCCTGTCTTTTGACACTAAAAAAAAGTTGTTGTTGTTGTTGTTATGATTAGTGTATAATTAATTATAGTATAATCAACTTATATGAACATCAAGTCGTAACTATAATAAATTATTTACAATAATTATAATGATGACACAACATGTGGCTTACTAAAAATAAACTCATTTTCCTTATTCAAGATATATATCCACTATGTAATATATAACGAATTGGATTATTATACAAAATCGTCACAAAAATGGACAATCATTGGATGAGAGAGAGAGAGTAGTTAGAAAGAAATTCTAAGATTCATCTCAAGCCCAATTAACATTTACAGGTTTCTTTGATTGCACAATTTGTATGTATTACTGGCGTAGTCTGGAAAATTTTGTTTTTGAATGATAATTTCAGTGTTATTGAAGAAGAACTATACGACGTAGACACTCAGGTTCCCCGTCGTATGATTATTGTGATACTGATGTCCATCATGATTTCCATGAGATTTCAGGCATGTATGAGCCTCCTGAAAGACCACAATAAAATAGATTAAAAACACTGCTCTATACTTTTGTCTAGTTTAAATTGCAATTTACAAATCTAAATTGATCAGTGATCAATGAGCACTAACCGTCAGGATGCGTAGTCGAGGACCCATAGGGATTCCCATTTTGTTTAATCGTTCCTCAGTTAAATATGGTAATTCCATAATCCCGATCCTCTCCTGCTCAAATGCTGATGCATATTTCTGGAAAAAATGAGAAACATAATTAAAAACTATTTTCATCCACATTACTACAGTAAGGACTGAAGACAAACTTCATACCTCGTATCCTAATTTTTTTAAGAAAATCCTTATTAATGGTGGATCCTCCCCGAAAAAGTGTTGTAACTTTTTTATTCGAGTTGGGTTGGTGAGGGATGGAAGAGCATTTCTGAAGGAAGTCCAGTCAGTGGCATTGACATGAGGTACTGCCCCGTTACGTCCACTGGCGACCCTTGCAAATCCTCCGTTTCCAGCTGTCCCATGATTTTGCATGGAAGCCTTGATAACTTGACTTCGTAATTGACTCATCTCATTTCGTATGCTCTCCATTTCCTGAACCATCAAATGTTGTGTTCTCATCTCGGATGACAGGTGAGCCACACTTCTGGCTAGGGTTACCACATGAGATTCCAAACGTTGAAATCTTCTATTTATACTCTGTAATGCCACAAAAACAATGTGTCACACAGTGCTACATGATTTTGTCCAGTAGAAGGATAGAAAAAGAACAAAATATTTTGAGCCTCTTACCTTCAAATCCTTGACTTTCTTTTTATCATCAACTTTCTTCTTTTCTCTAAAAGGTCTACTACTGACGGATGATGGTAGGGATGACATGCTCCCGTAAGGACGTCTTTTGGCATTTCTTAAATCGGATGCTGGATACCGGTTAGCCGAGTACTTTCTTCCACCCAGGACTTTCAATACCTACACAAATAAAAAGTACAATTGTACATTGCGCACTCTTGTAGGTTGACTATGTTTAGTGAAAGTACTGAAGACTTCAGTAACATTTAATTTAATCAAAAACCTCACCTCAGTATACATTGTTTCTAAACTCTCAAGTTGTCTTCTAATAGCGTGTGCGTCTGTCGTGTCAATCGTTGTGCTCAGGTCATCATCATCCGAAGTATTTTCCGTGGGTCCATCCAACATGGACTCTAAGTCAAGCCCAGTCGTTGTAGATGTAATGTCTCCATTATCGTCATGAAGAGAGTACAAAATTTGACCTGCAGTACATTTAAGTGGCATATTAATTTGAACAGGATATCAAAATTTATTGAAGAATTTCAAAAATGTGCAAACTTACTCATGGCATTTCGTGTGAGTTTCCCCGGTTTATGCTGACCCAACAAATCTTTTCTACTAGATGAAGATTTCCCCTTGCCAATTTCATTGGCAAGACGTTGACGACTAGACCAAGCATTCAATCGTTGATTTTGTCCAGACCCAGAATTGGAATTGGATCGATGTAAATTTGTAGGAAGACGTGGAGATTTTGATTTGGAGGCAGCTGCCATGGCGGACACAGCTTGTTGGCTTGTTCCAGGAATTGCTTCCAATCCTTTTTTACTGAAAAATCAAAAAATCCAAATATTAATCCCATATGTACACAAACTAGACAAATACTTTTTTAAACGAATAAAATTATTTTTGCATACTTGTAAGTGCTGAGCTCAAATTTTTTCGGCAATTTGGGTGACAGAGCAGGAGACTTTTTGGACACGGGAGGAGGAGACTTTGTCATCTCAGACAGGGACATTTCATTATGAGATGGATGGTGGGAGGATGAGCGTGTCCCATGATTGTAACTCCCTGGATTTGTTGAAAGTCCACCATTTTGTCCATGACCAATTGATTGATGATTTGGTGGTAAATTCCCTGTAGTCCGGGGATTTGATTTCCCTCCAGTTGCCTTACTAGCTCGTTCCATGTCCAATATTTTCCGAATTTCCGGCTCAATGTCTACCCATTCTGAGTCATTACCTTCAAAAAATGAATATACAGCATAAATTATTAATTTCTTACAATCATCTTGATTCACTTTACAATTTACACACACACACATCATTCTCTTTACCAAAAAAGACACGGTAAATACTACTACAAGATACATTGAAAAAAACAACTTGTTGTTCTAAATTAATTCAACATTGAATTCAATTTTGGTCATTTCCCCTCCTCATCATTCCCTAATCTCTTTCATTTTGTAAATTTTTCTTTCAGAGTTCAAAAGTAAATCAACGCCTTGGCCAAAAAACTACATGGTGTACTTCTTTTCATCCCTTTTAATGACGTTCTTGCCTTACATTGATGATGATTCAGAAAAAAAATCTCTTTGCAACAACACGAGAGATGAAGAAGAACTTGAGGCAAATCGTGACACACACCATATGAGAGTGTGAGATGTGTGTGTGTGTGTCATGTGTGAATTTCCAAAAGAGAAACATGATGCGCCGTTAACATAACACCCCCAATTAGACTGTGTGTGTGTGTATGTGGGACAAATCCTAAAAACTATATCATTATATGATGTAGCACTTGGTTAAGTAGATCAATCATCATTGTTGGAATGGGAAAAGTATTAAAATAACTCAATACATGTTGAGATTTAATGAAGATGTAAAATCCTTGTATTGTTTGTCCTGCTGTTCTCTATTCAAAAGACAGAACATCAAAGGGGTTAGCGGTCAGAACATCCCTCATTTATCTTTCATCCATTCTGATAAATGTAGGCTACAAAAAAATAACCATTCCCTATCCATCCATATATGTACAACCCACATGCTAAATACATTCAGACATACACACACACACTCTTTACATTACACTTAACATTGAAAATGTTGGGCTTGTCTGATTTCCCATTTTAATCCTCATTTCCTGTGTCAGCCCAATTTTTACCAAAAATCTTTTAGCTTAAACCTTTTAACTGTACAATAGTAATTTACAAAAATTAATGTAAAACTAACCAGAAGAAATACTGTCGACAATATTCTCATTAAATTTTTGT
Source organism: Pygmarrhopalites habei (assembly GCA_009870185.1). Classification (NCBI taxonomy): domain Eukaryota; kingdom Metazoa; phylum Arthropoda; class Collembola; order Symphypleona; family Arrhopalitidae; genus Pygmarrhopalites; species Pygmarrhopalites habei. The sequence continues at coordinate 5,039 of WJFB01001283.1, forward strand.
CTTTGATTCCCAATGAGAGTGTCCAGAGGTTCACTTGGATCCGACGAATGAAGGGGTGACTTTGCCAGTAAAACAGTCCCATGACCCGAGTCTAAAAATACAAAATCATTACAAGATGAAAGCATCTTTTCACACACACAAATTGGCCCCTCACATCAAATCTGACTGAGAGGGGGAAATGGACAATGGAAACATTAAATTAATTAGCCCCCGTAAAGTGAAGTGTATGTACATTTTGATTCCTCTTCCATCAAAAACAAATTGAGAGTCAGAAATACCTCTCTCATTTTAAATTGACTTTAAATGTCATTTCTCCCTCTTTGCCCTTCCTACTGTATACCTACTGTCTACTGTACTATGTAACAGTTAATCTACAAGTACATTAAGTAGAAAGCATCATCATGGACATTTAATTTTTTAACAATTGGCTCACCTGTGGTGGTGTGAGATTGTCCACTCCCTACTCTCTGAGACCCTTTATTCTCACACTCACTACTTGAAGACTGATGTTCTGCACTGACAGCCATAGCAAGATTTTGGAGGTCTGTCGTGATTTGTTTCAATTGTTGTTCACTTCCAGGTTCCAACATCAATTTTGTACTCGTCTCCATCGTCCCACTACTCCCATCCCCATTCTCACGTTTCTCAGCCAGGACGGGTAGTCCAACTGTATTGATGTCCACTACCTGTTGTTGTTGTTGATGAAGTTGGGGTAATCCAGGTTGCTGTGATGTAGGTACAGGTGGTGGTGTCTCAGTGTACTCATCATTCCCTTGAAAAGCTTCATTTGTGATTCCACCTTTAGAATAAGCAACACTATGACCAGTTCCACCACCACCCAAGACAGTGAGTCCACTTGATGGAGAACCTAGTCCACCCTTCACACTAAACTTGTGTCTGGAATTTTGATTATCCACATTTTGCTGTTGGGTTAAAGAAGATGATGAATTTTGGCTCCGTGATTCTACGACAGTTCCAGTGGGAAATTGTGGTCTGTTATTACTGTAACCTTGTTGTTGTTGTTGGAGCTGTTGCTGTTGCTGTTGTTGATGATGTGGATGAATAATTGAACCAGATCCAGTTCGTTGAAATTGACCTGCTTGACCACTTACTGAACTCTCACACAACATATCCAGAGCTCTTTGTGCTCTCTCCCTCTCATGAATCCCCATGCCGACACTCAACAATTGTTGCTGTTGTTGTTGCTGTTGGTAGTGTTGGTGTTGTTCCAAACTAGCATTGTTGTACTGAGACGAGCGGTACAAATCCCTATTATTTTGACTCTGTTGTTGTTGTTGTTGGTGAGCTAGACCAGCTGAAGTTTCACTGATAGCCCGCATTTGTGGGACAGATTCTTCAGTCAAATTTGATTTTTGTGTACTCTTCTGAATGGCTTTCCTAAAGCTCGTGTTCACATTCTTCCGGTCATTCATGGGTGGACTTCGGTAAGAATTTTGAACGGATCCATTCATCAAAGCGTGTGGATGATGGTGTGGTGACAAACTACCATTGACAAGTCCTCCAACAGTGTAACCGGATGCTGTGGCAGTCGATGGGGATTGAGTTGGGGGTGAAGCGTAGTAAACTCCAGTGACACTACTATTATAAGAAGAGTTGGTCATATTTTGACCGGATAAATGATGATGGAGTCCATAATTGGGTGAACTTGGACCACCGTAACTGTTGGCGTCTGGAGTATTGTAAGAGTTGATCATATTGCTATGATTACTATTATTGAGCGGACCATTTGACGCACTAGAAGATTTTCCACCTCCACCTCCTCCTCCACTTACACCACCTCCACTACCATCATTGACCACTGAACTATTGTTTGTTGTTGTACTGTTGACACTCTTGGAGTGGCTACTATTCGAACTTGTAGCTCCAAAACGACTAGATATCATGTCTTTTATGTGGTTGTATGTTTTTGTGTGGAATAATTTTGAAGAGTCTTTACCCCCTCCTCCTCCACTGTGACTCCCTCCTTTAGTCTCATGGAGTACATGATTAAGATCAGCTGAGGTAGAGGCAGAGGATGAGGAAGTTGGTACAGGTGAAAATTGCTTTTGGGTCAGTAATGGACTTTTAGATGGGAGTTGAGGATTATTGGAGGAGGAGGAGGAGGTATAACTTTGCATGCCATTGGGAACATTATTAATATTTGAACTCCCTCCTCCTCCACTACTGTTGTTTCCGGCTCCTCTGAGGACGTTCAAGTTGGACACTGACATCCCATTGTTGTGACTCATATTTCCATTTGAACTGTTGTGATGATTATGATTACTACTACTGTTGTTGTTGTTACTGTGGTTATTATTATTATTACTCTGGGATAACTGGGAGGTAGAGGAGGATGTTGATGGGGGAATGGATTGAACTGATAGAGCTTGATGTTGTGTTTGAAGTTGTTGGGCTGAGCTTCGATGATACTCGATTGCAAAATTATTCCCATGACCGTTCATCCCTACCATGTGAGTGTTGTTGTTGTTATTATTATTGTTTCCATTCTGTCCTCCTGGCCCGTTAAACTGTAGAGGTTGGTATGAAGATGCCTGAAAATAAAAAATGAGTATTATCATGTCAATTGCAGTTAAGATTCTTATTATCATGTGAGGGTATGGAGTATTAGAAGTAGTAAAAAATTATTATTATAATTATAGCAGTTAGAGGCACGGAATTCTAAATATTTCTTTAATAACATTGCAGCAATAATAATATAAGCGCGTGTACACAACTACACACTTTTTAACTACGACTAAATCCCACCTCCCACCTCCTATCCAAGGAGTCTGTGAGAAAAGAGAAAGCTCATTATGTAAAATGAGGGAATATTAATTAGAGAATCGTGTGAGTCATCATCAAAACTATTGGACAATGTCTTTCTCATCACGTAACTGAATTGATACAGAGAAACAATTAAGAAGAGGAGGAAGGATGGTGGAGGACTGGACAGGTAAACAATAAAGTTTCAAATTTTAATTATGACATTTTCCGTCCATATAGAGGCATGTGACTGGAGGGAGAAAAACTACTGGAGGAGGAAGAAGAAGAATAGAATAGAGTGATTAAGGTACAAGCAAAAAGGTGCAACTACAGAGGAGTTGGAAGGTTGAGATGATTTTAAAGACGTAGGATTATTGGGAGCCTCAATTATCTCCTGTACAACGCATCATGTATCGCAGGATGCAAACTCATTACAAATAGCATTATACATGATACAGAATAAAACAATTGAGGCTACTATCTATATCTAAAAGGCGTCCTAGAACTTTGGTGTGTGGGTTAAGCAAAAGCAAGTTGGAAGCAAAAAAATGGAAAATTATAAACTGTTTTAAAAAAGAGTACCTGTTGCATCTGATACGAACGACTGTCAACGAAGACACTCGTGTCACGGAAAGAGTTATTGTTTTCGCTTCTGTGATTGAAGTCTCTCTCCAAATTGGAGTCGATCGACCTCTGCCAGTCTCTGATTGAGGGTGATGGTTGTGTTGGTCTGTAGGGAGAGAAAAAAGAGAGAGGATAAAAAAATCAGCTCATCATCGTACATGTGCGAGGGTTTAACAATGGAGAAGAAGAAGATCACAAAATATTATGATTTCCTATTCTTTTTTTCAATCATCCTAAATTCCTTTCTTTTGTACTTACACTATAATACATGTATGCTATCCGTCCTCTTTATCTATTGTATGACATCCACGTGTCAAAGAGGATGACATTCAAGAAACTCATTTTTCGGGGGGTGGGAGGTATTGTCAAGAGGAGGAGGGAGTAGGGGAAGAAATGCTGAAGAGTATAAAAACAAATACTAGAGACGAGGATGACACTCAAGTTTTTCTTCACTATTTAAATAGACAAAGCTATTTCATCCATACCATACCATCCCATTACAATGTACAACGTACACACGAAATGTATATTCACAATACACATGAATATATTTGCAGTCCGCAAAAAAAAATTGGCCATTCAAAATCATTTATAGACTGAAATTAATTGCAAATCATGTAATGAAATCGACTCTTCAACTATTTTAAATAATGATCCTCCACATTTGAATAGGAAGAGAGAGAGAGAGAGAGCTCAATTTTATAATAATTGATCATACACACACAAACACACGCACACACAAGGAGAGTATGTACACAATGTAAAAAGAGGGGATCTTAGGGAAGATGAGACTGGACTATTGTAACCTTATATGTGTATGGAATGGATGTAGCTATCAAGTGTTAAGACTGTAAATTTAACTTTTCTTGCTTCGGAGTACGAATAGTAAAGAGAGTATAACGAGGATGATTGTGTACGAGGAAAAGAATTATGGATAATATTGATAGATTGAATTGAGGATGAAGATTGAATGGTCATGATGGGAACTTGAATACAATTTATACATATACAAGCTAATGAAGGAGGGAGGAGGAGGGGAGAAGAAAATAAGATGTGGATAATAGTGAGGAACATGCAGTTATCTCTATCAAAGTAGAATACCGTATTTACTCTAATGAAACCCATCTCATGTTTAAGAGATCCCTTTGAGTTTCCATGTAAAGGATGACACAGAGATGGATTTACATTGAATACAGTATATTTGTATAGGTATAAAAAGGGAGGAGGGAGGAAGCGTGACTTACCCTTTATAAATGACAGTATCCATGCTATTGCTGTCAGTATTAGATGATGACAGGCTGAGACTTTGTGAGTTTGAAGAATACAAGCTGCTGCTATTATTGTGACCATGAGAGTGGTTATGGGAAATTGTTCCACCAACGTCTAAGCCGGGATTGTCAACTCCTTCCATATTATTCAAACGTCCCATGGAAGCCATTAGAAGGGACTCCTCATTGAACACCTACAAAACAGAGAACAAAAAAAAGAGATTTAGTATCTATACACAACATACATAACGCACTCGCATCATAATTTCATAACATATTAGAAAAAACCAAAAAGGAAATGGAAAGGGAGAAAAAACGGATTAAAATCATGGAATAAAAAACATGAAAGAGGTAAGGAAAACACTTGGCAAACAAACTCTTTAGTCTCTGCCCCGTCTTGTCTTTCTCTCTCTCTCTCTCAAAGTCATGCGAACTCAATTGAATCAAGCAAGGGTAAATACATGAACACACACTCACACACGTATCTACACTCTCACATCAGACTTTAATTGACATTTCAATTTTTAAAAAGTTTATAAATTTAAAAAGCAAAAACTGTGAGGGAAACGAGGACTCAACCCTCTCTCTCTCTCTCTCTCTCTCTTGTACATGTACATAAAAACAGACGCATTTTTTCTTTAAACTTGTCTCTCTTATAATTCCCACTCCCACGTCTCCACCCCCACACTCAGAGTCATTAGTCTTCTTATTACACATGTCATTTTGGCTAATACAGGTAAGAAAATGGTGTACACTTTATCTAAAGAACACAAACAACCGCCCATTTTCACCTTTAAAATACACAACTCTGTGTGTTTGTATGTTTGTAATCTCTGAGTGTCTGTGTGTGTGTGTGGATGACATTCACAACAATACACAGGCACACAACACAACAGATAGAGAGAGAGAGAGAGAGTGAGGAGGACATAAGACACAGACGACTATATAAATGCGCAATGGAGTTCAGCAACCCATGAAATAATAATCCAAAAGTTGCTCAGTATCGGATAAGCCTCGTCCATCTTATTATGCATATTGTGATTATGTAATGTTTGTAAAAAAAGTTCAACTTTGAAATTATATCACAATTTCCATCCACGTCTCTTCTTTCCTCCTCCTCCTCTCCAAGTTTGCTCCATGTTCATGTCCATGCAGAAAAGACGACCATATTTTTTTTCACCCTCTTTCCCTCCCTGTTTGAACATTTCTCTCTCATATTAAATCATTTCAGATAGATTAAGATAAGTAGTTGACTGGACTTAAAATCTAGGTTTCTCCCTTGTTCCCTCCACACACACACGTACAGCAGTGTTTTATACAAACATTAGACCGGACAGAACATTTGAAATTGAATAATAATGGGAAAACTGCCTGATGGCATAAAAATCCTTTTTCCCCCAGTCAGTCTGAGACTTGAGACACACGGAAATTGCTAATGGCAAGGTAAACATTGTGAGTCGTTAACCCACCACCTTACTATAAATTCATAATGCGAAGTTGTAGAGTGTATTAAAAAATTACTTTTTACAAAATATTAACGTAATAGTACTAGAGAGGAAAAAAATTATTCCAGGGAAAAACAACAAGTTATTATTGTAAGGTTGACTGAGCACAGAGTAACTTCATTATACAACAAGTATATATAGTTGACTAATGAAAAAGTCACCCTGGAACTATTGAACCATTTGACCCTAGCCTTAGATAATCGACCTCGGTGATTCCGATAGGCTCAAAACATCCAACAGAAAACACCGTTCTGGCCCCTTTTTTGACCTCCGAAGGTCGCTAACTTCATTTATTTTTTTAAAACAAAATTTTAAATTTTGCGCTCGCGATCTCCTTGGCGGACAGGGAATTTTAAACATTTTTGCCTCGTAGTTTTTTTTTTCGTGTCACCTGTGTCAACTTCGGCTTGGATCATGGATAACTATTTGACACGGCAAGAACAAAAAAATAAAATTGACGATAGAGAAAAAATGACAGCAAAGTAATGCTTCAATATTCCCTATATTTAAGTATTCACTGTGCTGACAGTTGACAAGGATGAGAAAACTCTAATTATTTCCAGGTCGAGAAAGAGGTCAAGATAGTGTTGTGTACTAAATATTTTATAATTTTGAGAATCAACGAGCGGGATTATATTAAGTTAGGGTCAAGTGGATTGCCCTGCAGGAAAGAGGAGCGTTAGCGACTCTTGTTTCACAAGATACTTGGAATATGAAGAGATAAACATTTACTACTACTAGTAGTTACTACTAATTGTAATTAGTTTCTGGACAAATATGAGGGGGAAAATCGTTTCCTCAAAAAATTAATAATCTGGTTCAAGTCAAAGAAATCATTATAATTCTTGCATCCTACTTGGAAATTAATGTGGATCACAGTAATCGTAACATTCGTTGATTAGATTTACAAATGTAGACAAGAATTCCATTACAAGATTAATATATTTTGACTGTGTTCAACAATAAAAAGAAGATTTGTGTGTCACTTGGTAAGTCAAAGAAATTGTGTATGAATAACCGACTTGATTGTGTAACTGGATCTTCCTTTGTCCTCAACTTGTAATAGTATCATTATTTTTTCTCTTTTTTCAAAATCCACATTTCCCCCTCTCATCTTCTTGTGTACATCGTTAGTCATTACAAGAATGAGTAATGAAGATTGAATTGAGCATCGTCATTTTTCGCTATTCCTCCTCCTCCCCTCTTCTTCTTCTTGATATTACAAAATAGGCTGGACAACCCTCTTTCCCCCTTCTTTTTTGTCTCGCTTGGGTGGTCGGAAATGAATTTCAGGAAAGACGAGGAGGAGGAGGATAGAGAGGTGGAAATGAGCACAAACAACATAAGAGAGCAACCAGCCGTCTTATTTGATCTACAATGTATTAAATTATGTCTCTATTTTATACTTATCCCTCTGACGTTTTTGTACGTTGCGTCTGTACAAAAATCTCATCCTTTTGCGTCATCTGCACAACTGTTACATTTAATTACATACATGCAAAAATAATGCTCAAGTACAGCAGGGAGAAGAAAAGGAGGCTGAACAGATGACTCCTAGCTCATGCCACAACGAAATTAACTTATTAAAATTACTCATTTCAAAAATACATGAAAATTGAACCGGTCTTCTCTCTTCCCATACTTCTTCTGCTAATCCCCTATCATAATAATGAAGAAGAGTAAATGATATACAAAGGGAGTTTTGTTAATCAAGGTAAAAATGATGTACTCCTCTCTCCCCCTCTCTCTTTTAATCATATCTTGTGTACATTTCATATTTCTCTTTTGACAGATAAAATCTTGTAAAATTACTTTTTACAAAAAAAAATCAGCAACAACAACAAACAGAACAATCTGAGTACAACAACAAAGAAAAGAAGAAAAATCAAAAAAGATTGTAATGGTCCAATAATAAATTCATTGCGAAACTCTTCATGATTTAAGGTGCGTGTCAACCACTTGAATTTTCTTTCAAGCAGTCAACAACTGTCGTTTTGTAACTTTTTTTCTTCTCTTCTCTCTCTCTCTTTCATCTTGATTTGACTCACCAAATCCTCACCTCGCCCTTTCGACGAAATACGAAAAAAAATTTTAACGCCTCATTTCATTTCGTTGAATGAGCCGCCCACGTGTTCCCTCGCAGGAGAAAAGGAAGACACACAGACGAAGACACAATAAAAAAACAAAGACGGATTTTGACATGTGTCTTGTGCCACAGTTTTACCCTTCCACACACACACACACGACAATCTGTCTTTTCCTCCTCCTCCTTCTTTTTATACATGACGTCTAATACAATTATACAATAAATTCCATATAGGCAGGGAAAATGGATTTCAAAGGATTTTTTGATATTCCAAGAAAAATAGCGTCGTAATCCAAAAATCTTGATTTTTGGCTTCCAGCAAAGTTTCCCATATCCCTTTAAACATCCTTATGTAAATGCATTTGTAGAGAGATGAGAGAGGGAAGGAGAACTGCCGCCTCTGATGTGGATGAGGAGGCGAGTTTTCTTAAAACAAGGTACATACACGGAGTCCAGTATAATACAATTGGTATATAGAAGACAAGTGTGTGTATTATGTAATATAAAAGTATTCCATCAATCGGTGGGCTTGTTCACGTAATTGAAGCTCCCTATTGTCTTTGTGTCTGGATTTTCCTTTTTACTCCTTTCAATCCTCACAATGCGATGGAGAGAGAGAGAGAGAGGAGGAGGGAAGAAGAGAGAAGAACATGAAGGGCTAGAACCAGCCCATGACGAATTTGAATAGAAATAATATATACATTTGGATTCATTATATTCATCAGCGAGAGATAGAAAGGGAGAGAGAGAGATGGAGAAGAGACAAAGGTATGTTTATTAGTTAATGTATGTACGGTTAAACAGTAAAATCTCTGCGGGAACTCAAAAAATAATTCCTTCAAACCTAATCCTATGTACAACATACTCCCTTCTTCATCCCTGCTCCCCTTCTCAACTTCCAATACATGCTGATGCGGAGGTAATGATGAGAAAAACAAAATGAAGAGATAGAGGAGGAGGAGATGTAAAAAAATAGTTGAGAGAGAATGGAATACACCTTTACAGGTTCCTCCTATTACTTCACTTTTTGTAGTATGAGATTATCAGTGTGTATTCTTAACTACTGTGTTTTTCAAAAGTCTGACGCTTTTTTTCCTCCACTTTCTTCCTCCTCATCTTAACTTGTTATTAGGATAATGTGGAGAGAGAGAGAGAGAGACTTAAAATACTATTAGCGTGGGTTGGCTACACTTTGACACGGGTAGAGGGGTGAGCGGCGGGTAGGAGTACAAAAAGAATTTATGAAGATTAAGAATAATTTTTCTCAACTCCCTGTCCTTCCTCTCTATCTATCTTTCGAGATGTGGAGCTTTGAAGTTTGGGAGGTTTGGCTCCTTGACTTGCCTTGCCTTTGCCTTTTCCTTTTGCCTTTACCGGGTCATTGTTTAGCTAGGTTAGCCTTTACCTCTGTGACGTGTGTGTGTGCGTATGTACGTTGTGTTGGAATCATATTTTCAAATATGTAGGTAACAATGTGTGAATGTGGAGGGAACATTGTTTCTGTGTATTGAATAATTAGTATGCGAAAGATAGAGAAGGGGAGAGAAGAGGAGGAGGAGAAAAAAAAGATATTGAAAAAGTTTCATTTGTACAAACACATTGTTATAATAAAATTTAATTTATGCAGAGCAAGAGGGCATGCTTCAACTTTTATTGTACAAGCCTCATGACAATTGAACAGACTAATTGGATCATACTCTCTTGTTTGATTGACTCTAAATGTCTTGTGCTCCATCCAAGGGAGAGTAGAGTGACGGAGATGAAGGGAAGAGAGATGAGGAGAAAGAAGGAGAAGGAGAAGAAAAAAACTGAAAACAGCTGCCTCGGCCTCTAGCAAGCTAGTCAGAATGACCTGTCCATTATTATATACGAGTTGTGTACACAGGGGAAGAAATTGGTCAACAAGATTTTTATATTAAAACTCGTTATCACCATAGTTTCATTTTCCTTGCAATTACGTCCATCAGAATCCAAGCCATCGACCCATACACACACATCACATCACACACACACACACAGGAATATAATAATGCCAAGATGTTTTTCTTTTAAAACTCATAAATGTTCAGAGGAGAGTGAAGGAGCGCGATTGTGGATCACATTTCATTTTTTTAATCAGGCACACTAGGCACACATGTACACATGGTGCACCATGTGTACATACACACACACATGTGTGTGTGTATGTGTGTACGTATGTGTAGATGCATCATAATTTCAACACACCGAGTCTTTATACACAAAGATTAAATTCCCACGCTTGAGCAAATCAACACTTTTTGTCTATCCCTCATAATACGTGTAAATGCGAACATTTTTGTGTTGTTACAATTTACCTAGAGCTATACTTTATACATTGTACCCATATTGTAGGGTCTACATTGCCATTGAACAAAATCCCTGTAATGTAGTCCAAATTGACTTCCACTCACACACACACATACAGTACAGTACACCTGATAATATTTCATCTCAAAATTTTGTATACCATGAGAAAGAGAGAGAGAGATCCACATGCGGTCGTGTGGGCGAACTTCATTTATCTTTTCCGCTGCAAATTAGTTAATTCTTTGCTCGTCTTACCCATCCATCATTAGAGTGCGAATGATACAAAAATGTGAGGCTCCTTCCATTATGTGTATCAACTTGTAGGCATGTACGCATACACAACACAATAGGTAATTCACTCTCGGACGTGTGTGTTGGACTGAGGAGGCATAAATTGCATATGGTGTGTGAGCATCTCTCCACACACACACACACAATGTTATGATGTAAGGGTGTCATATCTTCTCTGAAAGGGTAGGCAGTGTATGAAAAAGAAAAATTGGCTACAAGGAAGAGTGGAGAAAGCAATTGAGAGAGAGAGAGGAAAAAAGCAGGCGGACATGATAGGAGCAACAAAAAAAGTTTGGACATGTGAACAAATCTCGAGCGATTACAAGTGGAATTGGACGTCAAAAAATGCAAACCACTCAACCACAGTCTCATTCTCATCATCAGTCAGACTCCACCGCAAGGGTAACAATTAAATCAGAAGATTGAGGGGAGCAGATAAAATCTTTCCCCCTTCACTCTCTCTCCCTCGTACACTCTCTCTACTCTCCTTCCAAACTCAACTAATACATGAGTAATTAATGAAGAAATAAGATTATATAATAATGCAGTACACACTTGGGTAGGGGATGTAGGTGTATGTGAAAACATGGAATGAGAGCAAAATTTCATTTAGTTTGGAATGAAAGAGGACGAGTTGAACAAAACTCTGCGCGTAATTATTACGTACGAAGAAAAAAAATGGTTTCACTCTCTCAAAAGACTCACTCCTGCTAAATGACTAGCGAGCAATTAATTATTAATTCACTTCTACACTGTCGGGGATGATATACATGTGCTGATTGTGTGTGTGTGAGTGTATGTCACAACTTAATGCACTTTGTACACACACACACATGACTACCTGGTTGCTACATAGTGTGTACCTAATTTATATGGTACATATTGTGTGTGTACAAAAGGTAATTTACTTACTTTGGTGGTTTTTTTGTATTTTAAAAAATTGATGATTTTATCGTTTACACATCCTATCCACTTTAATGAGAGGAAACTCTGGAAAAATTCAATCAATCGTAAATGCAGATTAATACACCCAGCGAAGAAGAAGATGACTTTTTCCAGGAAGAGAGGATGAGAGAGAAAAAATTAAATTTGAAATACAATTTTTCAGCACACAGACACACACACGATAATCGTCGTCAGAGTCGTATATCTGCGATCACAATTAACTCTTAAAAATGATTGCTCAACTGATTATTATTTAACTTTGAAACTAGTTGTTGTAAAAGTGTATCAGTGCACACACACATGTAGAGAGAGAGAGAAGGTATGAACTGCCATCAGATCATAAAAACATTGACAGGCGGAAGGAGAGAGAGAGAGAGAGAGAAGAGATGGGGGGAGGAGTGAATAAAAAGTGAACTGAATTACCTTAAAAAATATCAAATCATAATCAGTATTCAGTCCTCGTCTACTCACCTCTACTCTCTCTCTCTCTCTTCAACTCCACAAACTCTGATGTGATGCTAGGAGCAGAGTTAGTTTGTGGAGTCCATGGGAATCATCTGTAGTCTATCATTTTAAGAGGAAAAAATTCCTTGACAAGGTTGCACGAATCAAACACACACACACAACACATTTGTGGGCAAAAGGGTATTAATATGTCAAGAACTTTTATACATACAATATTTTTGACATTTAATACCCTTTTACTATTTAATTAAGTCCCTACTCCAGTCCAGCTATAATATTCCCTTCTCTTTCCTCCAGTATAATTATCCATGAATTCATTTCTTCAAAATTTGAATAATCTCTTCTCTTCGTTTCTCTCTCTCTCTAATAATCCTAGACACAAAAAATGAACTGTCTACCTCCCGTTTATCCTCCCAATCTGTTAGAGAGCAGAGAGTTAACAAGGTACTTTGTACAAATTTAGTATGAATTTTTTTTACTCCAATCCATAATCCATAATTTACTAATATCTATGTCTACTAACCTCTTTAAAAGTCTCTCCCATTTTCCATACGACTAATTGACTCGGAAATAGCTCCCACACTTCTCATAAACCACAGTAATTAAGGATGGTCAGACACAAAATGAGGATAATAGTTCTATCACACCTATTGGAAAATCTCGAAGAAAATTGGAACAAGTTGTAAATTCTTCTGTCATTTTTTTCCTCCTTCTCTCTCTCTCCTTTTTGCACCCTTTACATTTTTTATGTGAGACAAACACACTCGACACTCACTCACTTGTGAGAGAAAAGTAACAAGTGTGTACGAAAGAGGGGTAGTATTAACGACTCCCAAATATGGTCAGCTTGACATAGTAAATCAAATTTTTTTCTCTTTCTCTCTTCCTCTTCTCCTGTACATATCGATAGCACAACGTATCTGTATAACCTACCCTGTACAATGTGCACACACACACAAATATAATGGTCTATCATAGCTGAGTCAATTCGAGGAATTGTGTGGGTTGATGACACACACACTGCACTGTAGTGTCCATTCTTTTAAAGATTATTGGACATCATCATACACAATTGTCAGTTTGATTGGTACAAGGGGTGACTTATGCTGTTAGTCCAGATGTTGAATAACATCTTACTTTTGTCTTGTTTCTGTTTCTCCTCTCAATGGAGGAAGAGAGTGAGAAGCAGGTAGTCACGATGAAGAGGAAACAGGAACGTCTAATGAGTGTAATAATGTAGGCGATGATGACAGCCTCTCCGTTAGGTGAGTAAATAAATCATGGACAAATTCATATAAAGAATATTTGACGGGATATTATCCCTCCTTTCTCTACTTTCCATCTAAAATCCACACACACACACACACACACACACACACACACAATGAAACTGTGATGGAATACGTGAATATTGTCGGTGTTGGTGTAGAGAGAGAGACTTGTTAAATTTTTTGAGAAACTCTCTTCACTTTTTTCCCGTTCCCCTTCCACTTCCATGACAAATGACTGAAATATACTTATGAGGTCAAATATAGTCCCTGTCCATAGAAACCTTTTTAAATGTATTTATTACTTGGATGTATAGACATGAATGTGTAGAGAGGAGGGGAGGGGAGGAAAATTAGAAAGCTGAAATAACCCATTTGGAAAAAATCATTTAACTTAAATTTATAGATATTGTGGTATACATGTCTCTCTGGGTAATTCGTAATTCAACTCATGCTCGAAAAAAACCAATATTTCAAACTCAAATACTTTAATTATCATATCATAAAGACATTGTTGTTGTCTATCCTTCAACCCATCTCTCTCTCTCTCTCAGTGTGTGTTAACTGTACAGTTTAAATGTATACAGAAAACATGATCCGACAACACCTATGCATTTATGACTCTCTCGCAGTTATTGTAATTGCAATCATCTTTCTACCAAATAGTATTTTTTAATCTTAGATTAGTCTACTCTGAATACACAACAGAACAGAGCTGTGGGGGACACTTGTGAATGGGCAGAGACTGAGATAAGAAGTAAAATATTATGTTTTTATAGCACACGAGCAAAAGGGAAGAAGAAGAATATTTAACAAATACGAAATGTATTTTACAACAACTATCAACTATTTAAAGTTAAGGAGAAGGAGAGGAGATGATGAAAAAACTTACTTTTAAAAACTTTTCCAAATCAAGACTGTTCCTCCTGGTTATCGTTGGTTGGGAGAAAAGTAATCTTTCTTGAAAATCCTTGCCTGTACGGCTGTCAAGGGTGAACTGAAAATTCAATTGAAAAAAAATAATAACTTCATTATTTTTTGTACCACTCACATCCACAACAATCCTTTTTTTCCATTATTTAATTTTACAACTATTTCGTATTGTTCAGCATGGTAAATATTCCTTTCTCCTAATTTTCTCATTGTAGAATTGTAGAAAACTTAGTTATCACCCTTCCTGTGTGTCTGCCAGTGTGTGTGTGTGTGTGGTAGTTGATCAGTGACAACCGGTTAACTACAATCCAATGTATTGTGTATAGTTAACTATGATCATATAATATTTTGTCCTCCATTCCATTCAACTTTTGTTTATGAGTCTGCTCTTTTGTGGATGTAATATATACCATCATAAAAAATAGATAGGTTGATTACACACTATTTATTGGATTGTACAGAACCTTAATTGAGGAAAGAATTCAGTGGAGGATGGAGGATAATCTTGGACTTCTTTCTCTCTCTATGTGTGTGTCTTTTCCACCGTCCTTTCTTTTTATTCATTTTGAATAAATAATTATAATGACCTGACATTACGATTGAGGTAGAACAATGGAATCGCAATAGAGTCATACGATAAACTGTTAGTTCAATAAAATAATGTCCGTAAGCCATAAATTTTTAATTCTAATAGAAATTCAATTAAATAGACTCAACCTATGAACACCTCTCTCTTCATTTGTAAAGTACTTCTTTACATACTTGTTAAGTTACAACTGAGAGGGTGAGAAAGAGAGAGAGAGAGAGAGAGGATATACAATGTTTTTTACAGCCAGACAATAAAAACGTAAGAGTCAACTTATTTCTCTCCTCTCCTCTTCATCTTAATCCTTTAACGACAGTAAAATAAATCTCAAATTCTATATATATACAGTAACAACAACAACAATATATATTCTATTGTACATTTACAACCTACAAAAAAATTTTAAATAATTTTTCAATCACATATATACCAAAAGAAGCTACCTATGTATGCTAATAACCTACCTTTCTGTGTAACATTATCCAACAAACTGATTTTTTTATATCCAAAAAGTCAGCTGAGTCACTAACTAAATAAACACGGACACTTCTAAAGGAATATCCACGTACACACGTACACACACTCACACACACACAAAATTATAATGAAATGCTTCGTCGATTTCTATTTGAACTTTTTCATCTTCATCTTCGTCTGTAAGGGACAGTGTAGCCTGTCAATTATCATCAACTGTAGTGAGCTTAACAAGTACACAGTTTAGTGAGGACGGGATTGAAACCCTCTCTATTCACAAACACAGACGCAGATACAATAGGTACAAGTGTTATGAAATCACGGTAATAAAAAATCAACTTTTTTGTGTGTCTCCCTCCCTCCCTGTCTACACATCCACTTCTACTCACTACATTCTAGTTTACATGGTCAAGTCATTAGATTTTTTATCTCACCCAAACTAAAACTCAACGGCAAAAATCAATATTCAAAATGTCAAAAAATGTGGATTTTCTAGATCCACATTATCCAATACACGTTTCAAATTGATGAGGAACACTCAACAATCCTATAATGTAAATTGATCTTGATCTCAATTGATCACACACACATTTTGTCCGACTGTCCACAGTCCTCACGTTTGTGTGTGCAATTTAACTACTCTGCGAATAAGAAAAAAGAGGAAGATAAAAAATGTCCTGTCTTATTTTACGTTCGACCATTTTTTTCCTATGCACATTTGCATAATCTGAAGAGTATATTTATCTTTAAACATGAAACAAATGGTTGTATGTTGTTGTATCATCTATCGACAGTATCCAATTTCGCTATTCCTCCTCCTCCTTTCTATTCCCTTGTCATTTTAACTATTTTGGATTAGAATGATTTTTCAAAACAGAAACAGAGCGAGAGAGAGAGAGATAGAGAGAGAAAATAAAGAAGTAGACTTACAGCTTTCCTCTCATCCGTCCATGCAATTTGTTTGGTGGTTAGTTTTCGATTCTGGATTTTGTGGTAGGCTGACAAGTTAGGGATTTTTGGATGTGGTTCACTAGTTGTCTCCTTCGAGAAAATCACTTCACGTATCTGTTCGTACACACACAAAGAATAAAAATAAGAATAGTATGACGATTGTGATGATGATCCTTCTTCACTGGTACAACTACCGTCCGTCATGACACTCACGTAAAAACATCACCAAAAGAAAAGTTAATGTACGTGGAATGAGGAGAATGAGGAGGAGGAGGGGGAGGAGAGGGAAGAAATACATGTGAGGAAAAATACATTAACTGCTCAAAAAAATTTGAGCTTTTCTGAAGGAAAAAGGTTTGTTGGAAT
This sequence comes from Pygmarrhopalites habei, assembly GCA_009870185.1. Lineage (NCBI taxonomy): Eukaryota > Metazoa > Arthropoda > Collembola > Symphypleona > Arrhopalitidae > Pygmarrhopalites > Pygmarrhopalites habei. Next base: position 21,892 of record WJFB01001283.1, read on the forward strand.
GCGAAGAGAGAACTCAGCCATCATCCCAACTATTCAGGCTGAAGAAGTGGAAGGAGAAGCGGAGGAGAAGAAGAGACAGGGACACACAGGGAATTGTATATATAAAATCCATGTAAAAATTTTTACTTCAGGAAAAAAAAACCAGCATGAACTATGAACAACTCTGTGACGTACTAAAGCAAATGAAGAATTTTACTAGCATAACAAATACACAGACACACACACAGTGGAAAAGAGTGGAGTGTGGGGGGATACATAAAACAGAAAAATATTTGAATGGTTCAGGTTGGTAGATTGTTAGATTGTTTTTTTTCCCGTAGTAGTGCAACAGGTGCGAATCGCGACTTCCTTTCCGTTACTAAAATATTATTTTTATGTATTCTCCCTACACAGTACACACACACACACAAATACACACACAGACGATGGGGGCAGAGAGGGAACATGGTGAACCCTCCAAAAAACCTACCATTCTATTGTCTCATTACATTTCCATTTTGAATTACAGTCTCTGTTCCAACACCCTCCACTCTCTGTGTACTGAACTTGTGTATATGTGTGTGTGTCTAATATAATATAAATATGTGTGTACATATACAAATGTGACTGCGATTTCAACTTGATACTCTCCCCACCACGTACAAAACACACATCTCTTTCCCCCTCTTTTACCTTGCGACACTCTCCTTTTCCGGTTCGGAAACAGGAAACAGACGCACTCAACTGATAACTTTGAGCCAGTTAACTCTTCTGCTCTTCTCTCTTTTGGTATTTGATATATATCACACTAACACTACACACTATCCAAAATGTTGGTTTTATTCGTTAAAATGTATGAGAAGAGTTCCAAAATATATATTTGTTGTGGGGGTAGGATATAAAGAGCATGGTAACACCCAAGCCCCTGTCTCACTCTTTGTAAATTTCACTGTATTGCACTCTGTGTTCTCTGTACTCCTGAGAGCTAAATCCAAATCGGAAATTTTAAATAGTTCCTCCTATAACTCTCTTCTCCAATTTCCCTACTTTATTATTAGTAGCGGAGTGTGTAATGGGTAAATGGGGTTGGAGAGATGATTTTTGAATTGGGAAATTATTATTATTATTATTACGAAGAGAGAGAATGTGTGAGATAGAGATCATTGGGAAATTAGGAGGAGGATGACTCTCCTTCCACACACACACACTACACACACAGGGCACACTATCTATAGGGCACAATAATTCTTCTTTTTAAAAACCCATTAAAATATCGGTATGATAATTTACAATTTTTTGAGTGTAATGTCACTATACATGTATACACTCTCACTTACAATGAATAGACGGTATTAACACTTGCACTGGATAAAAATTACACTTGATACATGTGTATGTAGTACTGTGTACTGTGTCTGTGTATCGCACTGGACTACGGAGGGTGGGCTGTGTTTTCAGGTGTACAATCTTTTTTGGAATGAAGAAAGAGAGAGACTGAAGGGAGGAACAAGGGAAAAAGAGTATAGCTTTGTGATGTGGTGGATACTCGGAGGATTGAAACACTGACAATTTAATTTTAAAGATAAGGAGGATATATACAAGGAACGAGAGAGTGAAGCTAGTTTTTAAAGAGAGAGAGAGAGAGAGAGAGAGAGAAGTGTACACTCACTGGAAATTTTGAGGAATGAGTTTGGTAGGTCCTGTCGTCTGGAACTGAGTTGGGCAGATCGTAAATGAAGGAAGGGAATGGCCCTGAATTGTTGTTGCCCAGGGCTGGGGGTGCCCTATACGGTGGTGGAGAACCAAGTTGTTGTTGTTGTTGAGATAGCGGCAACGGTGAAAAAAGGATGGAAGGACCGTTCGGCTGATGACTAGGCTTCTCACCTTCTCCTGGTTCTAGATACTGATTTTCAATAAAGGCTCCTCCGTCCTGATTCAAATAATTGATACTTGGACTTGCCGTCCCGTTCACATGTGCGTCCAGCTCTGTGTGTAATCATAATAAAACATTACGTTACAGTCATGTACAATTTTTCTATAGATTTTGTTGAAGAGAAGAAATGGGCATACAACTTTTCTTCTCTCCTACATACATGTTACATACTACTTGTACCATATTATCATCATCCACAGCAATTCAATATCCCCCATAGCCAGCCCTACATCACACATTTGTATGTACACACAAATGTATACAACTTCTAATGATTTATGACTCATCAGATTTTTCTAGTTTTTTTTATAGCGTAGTCCCTCAAGACACTCACTCTCTTCAGATCCCTGCATATACTTAATATTTTGTTTATGCATATTCAAAACATTCAAATATGTGGTTCCTCCACACACACACACACACACACAGAGTCATAACTTCAAACAGGAGGGACCGAGAAAAAAGAGACTGTTAATCTACAGGTTGTGTGTGCATACCTGTGTGTGTGTGTGTGTTGGGCCTTCATCTCATTTCAAACCCCAATCTCTTCAGCCTTAGCTGTTGCCACACACACTCAAAGAGAGAGAGGAGGGAGAGTTCTTTGCAATGTGAGTCCTGGTGTCGTGTGTCTTTCAACTGTCTGTTTATTTATATGTACGTGTGTGTGTACTGTGTGTGTGGAGTATGTATACATTCTTTATGACTTTTAGATGTGCAAATAAATTGATTTTGTCGATTTCAACAGGTGCTTTCCTTTTGCATATTTAGCCTGTTATTGTCTCTCCGTATGCATCTGTGTGTGTGTAAAAAATGAGATTGACAACTCTACATTGTACTTCTGAGACAGGGACAGGAGAGGGGGGAAAACAGAAAAGTGCCACGCATCCACATTATAGTTTAATGCGTGGAATTACACATGATATAATATTCTCTGAGTTAAATATCCCATGTAATGTGTCAAAGAAAAAGAGAGAGGAGAGAGAGAGGGAGATGAACATTCGTTTTTTTGCCGCCCTCTTTATACACTTGTTGTTGTTACAAGCGATTGTCCATCAATCTCTTCTCTATGTCCCTCTCTCTCTTTTGGGAATGAGAAAGACAAAGCAAGTATCGTAAACAAAGTGTCTCTTGAAATAAAATAAATGTTTGGTGGGTTTAGCCCATCAATCAAGACGGGAGCCACTGATTGGAATTTTGCATAAAAGGATCAACATAATATATTTTCTTCCTCTCCTCTCTCTCTTTCTCTCTCTCTGTTCATCTCTTTGTGTGCACAGTTTATGAAGCGTTAAGACGTTTAATATTTAATTGTAATGATATTTTTTGTACCCACACACAAACACACACACGCTATGTGTTGATCACAATACAACTCACTAAATTCTAATAAACTCATGTGGAGATCCATAATTCGTGATATTACATGGGATATCTTGATGTACATCTACATTTACGAATGTGTAGTGTACATACATCGTTCTTTATCAAAAACATCACATATTTATTAATAATGTAAACTTGTCAAAGTGGGGAGGAGGTGGACTCTTGTGTTTGGCTTATTAAATAAAAATTTATCATAAACACTTCATCCCGTCTGACAAGACTCCCTGACTCCTGTGTGTACGTGTGTGTGTGTGTGGAGGGTGAGGGTGATCCATAAAATTCACAATCGTAATCCCCTCCTCCAAAGAATCCACACACACAGGCACACACTTTGTATATTAAACCCTCCTTTGACAAACGAGGAGGCCATGTCTCAGAACGGACTGATAGAGCAAAAACGACTGTTCTGCATTATATCATCATAAAAAATGGAGATGTTCGTCCTACAGTCCAACAGGCACACACACACACCCGCACACACTGAGTGACAAAGTCGGACGACGGCGTGCTTTGACTTGAACAATGTGTCATTTTTCTTGTTTTGAAAAAAAGCAAAATACGCTCTGCCGCATTCCTCCTCTCTTCCACATAAACTGAGGCGGAATGTATCAATCTACAATCTGCAGTCCACATCACACAAACACACACCACCTCTCTCTCTCTCTCTCTCTCGTTTGAATTTCATTAAGATTAAGAGTAATCAGATTTCTTTTCTCCTGTTTGCAATTCAGGAGTTGACTGGCAACCAGAGCAGAGAGTAGAGTAGAGTTAGCAGAATTAAAAAAAATGACATTTATGTCACAGTCACAAAGATTGAAATGAAAAATGCTGTCTACTACATTTCCTAGCATACAAGAATGAAGAAAAAGAAGACGAAGCTTGGTAGCAAGACTATAAGTTTCCCTACCAATTTTTTTTATGTACAAGGCTTTTAATTTTTGTCAACTCTGTCTCCTACGTAAAGTACGTATACACATATATGTAAGACGTACGTCTAGACTTTGAGCTAGTTTAATATGCAATTTTTTGTGTTCACTTTTGTGGCTGCTGCTGTTTTGACAAGTTGAGAGTCTCATTGACAAATTTTTAAACAATTTGAAAGTTCCAAAGGACAAATATCTATTGTCATGGAAGGGTCTTAACCTCAGAAAAATTATTTTGAAACAAGTTGTCTAACCAACATCCTTCTCTCTCTCCCTTTCTTTCTGTCGTTTCATTTAAGACACACATTAAATTATACAGAATCACTTATATCAAGAAATGGAATACAATACCATAGGAAAAACACACACGCCGACGAAATGTTGACATTTCTATCAAATAAAATGTGTGTGTTGAGTAGATGTGGATGTGGATGTGGGCTTGAAGCATGATAAGCAAAACCCAAGACTCCTTATTATCTTGTTGGGTTACCGTTGCAACTCAACGTATTATGTAATGACCTCAGGTATTTATATGAATGTGTAAGATTCAAAAAAATATCTGTATTACGCATAACATTTCCATATGATTGTATACATACTAAAACAGAAAAGAAAGTAGAGAGAGTTAGAGCACCTGTTGCACCATTATTATTAGACCGATTCGTGTTTGTCAGAGAGAGGGAACGTCGAAGTCGAGACTCCTGTTTCACTTTCCGTGGAGTTGTGTTCATTATTCAAGTCTTCTGTTTTTTGTATTTTTTTCTTGACTCACAAATATTTGTGCAGTTCAAATACACTTATCTCTTAATTTTTGTCAACCACACAATGAAAATTGTACAGTTTTCTCGCACAATCATTAAATGACTCACAAATTGACGCATAATTTTGTTGGAGTAAAAAGCATGGCTGAGATCGCGTTTAGTATTAATATCATTACATTTTTTTTCTTCTTTTCCTCCAATCAAATAATTATCTTTTTTGGTTGGTATAAAAATTAGATTCTCTCTCTATCACTATTAGTCCTTGATTAGTCAATTCGATTTGAGTTTATTGATAGTCACAGCTCAAAAATTTCTTAATTTTTTCCCCTCAAAGATAATACTCAGACTACAGTCTTAAGCTCATAATTTGTCTAATTGTTGCACACACACAAAAGACTTCAATGAATGTGTAATTAAAATGATACAACAATCACACCAGAGTCACAGTCAGCCAGAGGCACAGAATTTCAGAAGCCGTCTTTTCTCCCTAGCATTACTCCGTCCACACACAAAAAAAGATATCACGTTATAACCGTAAGAAGGGAATTATTTCCATTTAGATGAAGTAGTCAGGAGGAGGGAGAACAAAAGTAGTTTTTCACATTATATTGTCCAGTTTTACAAAACAGGGAGAGAGAGAAGAATCGTGTTAAAGTATGTATATACTACATGTAGGAAACACACACACTTCGTGAACTGTTTGACTCTCTTCACTGTTGTTTGTTGTTGTTATTGTTGTTGAAAATTTTCCCGGACAATATGAGGAAAACAATGGAACAGGTAGTTTACAGTGTGTGACTACTCACACACAAACACAAGAGGAACAAAAAAGAAGATGGAAAGAAGGAGATGGAGGAGGAGGACGTGTTCGTTGATCTTGTTGACTTTTTGAAAATTGAATGAGAGTTGAGAATGACTTGGGAAGCTTCCCACTTGATTTACTCACACAATTGTAATAATATTATACAATATTATTGTTGTACCCCTGCCCCTGCCACGCAACAACGACAACAACAAGAAGAACAAGAGGACGAATAAAACTTTACTTCTGTCATCATCCTCCAAACCTTGTTGTCGTTCTTGTCCTGGATCGGCAGAACAAAGGAGGAGGAGGAAGGAGAAGGGGGCAAATGACGTTACTCCTGTATAATTTAGTCATTGAGGATTTTGTACAATTCACAAAATACGACTACTCTTTCCCTGTGTCTACTCACGGAGGATCAGGAGCAAGTCAGTCAGCTGACGCACGAAAGACGAGTATTGAGACCCACACACAAGTATTGAGACACACTGTATGGAGTCAGGACAAAACACAACAATGTAAACAGAGGGACACGAGACAAGAAGAAGCGGAGGATGAAGACATGTGTATTATCGTGTGAGTCTCTGGGAAACTTGTGAACTTCCTTTTACTGTGCGTTAGTCTAATGTGTGTAGCTGCGTACTTTATAAAAACACTGGATATCTCACAAGACTAAGTAGAGGATGATGACAATAATAGATGATCACATTGCTCATTTGTTTTTTTTTCTTCTCCCCCTTTCGTGTGTGCGTATCCTTTACACACACACACGTATATCTTATTTCCCTCACTTACACAAAGACACACACACCACACGATTCTCTGATTATGTTAGCCGACAGTAACTGACGACTGACTGGGAAGTGGATGATGAGAGGAGTAGGGGAAAAAATTTTTTGGATTTGACATTAACTGACAAAATCCACTATCTCTTTCTCTCTCCTCTTCTCAAACGTCTCTGTCTCAACTTTCTGGTAATGTACTTTTTGTTTTTGCAGGTTTTTTCATGCACACTTCACATATCATGTCCATACAGATTTTACTGTCCCCCCCTCCTCTACGTCTGGTTTATTCTGTACTGGATGGTGAGAAGTTTTGAGGGGACATCCCACGTTCCACTGCACCATTCAAAAAAGTAATTTTTTGACAGAGAGAAAAGCGGCGGAAAAAATGTCTTTTTTTTCTCTCTCTCTTCACTTCTTACCGCCTCACCTCTATTTCTTTAACTACTGTATTTCCATTGTCACACAATTGTATTTGAGCATAAAAGCTCCCCTTATTCTGGGTATCTTAGTCGTATGTGTGTGTGTACACTCGTGTGTGTGTGTGACGTGTGTTTTTCTGTATTATTCAAAAACGATGCAGTCACACTTGCTTTCCTCATATCCTCTGAGAATTATTGTGTAATTTACCCCATACACACAATTCCACACATTGACACACACAAAACGTACGTGTATGTGTGTGTGTGTGAAGAAAAATGACTAATATATAACAATGTGTCACTTCATGCGTCCCAACACACACACAGTACACAGGTAGACACAACACAGTCAAAAAATTGTGAGCACTAATAACACACAAAAACTCTTTCCTCTTTCTGTCTTTCAAATGGGAAAAAACCTCAAAGATTTTGGAAACCAAAGTGAGAACTTTTATATCCTCCTCCACATTCACCCCTAAAAGTTTTTTGGAAGAAGGAGGAAGAGAAGGAAGAAAAAACTATTTTATGTATTTTACACTTTGTCGTTGACACTGTGAATTGTGACCATTTTCACTCTCTCTCTCTCTTTCTCACTGTTTCACTTTTTTTACAACTCTTTGACTTTGGGCACTAGTCTCTGCTCTACGGTAATTTTTTGTAAAGTGACTCCTTGGATGGTGAGGGATGGTTGAGGGTGTTGTAGTGTTTGTGTGTGTGTTGGTGAATGGGTCGGAGATGAAAGGAAACGACAAGGCAAGACACCCACCACGTGCTGTGTGTGAGCGCCTGGGCAAATATATTGCTCTACTCAATGTTTACAATATTATGATATGTGATATGATGACGATGGCTTGTCTCTCACTCCACACTCACTCTCACTCTCCCTTCCTCTCTTTCCTTCAGACTTCTGACCAACTTGACTCGACTCGACTCACACAGGTGAGTAAAGAGGTAAGGTGAAGGTGTCCTTTGTGTGTGTCCCTCTCTCTTAACCTTTTGCACACAAACACACACAATCACGCACGTTGAGAGTTGAGCTCTGCTCAGTGAGACAGAATAGGACGAAATATGGACTGTGCTTTTGCGCTCCTTTACTACTTATGAAGACGACGAACGTAGAGTAGAGTAACGTGTGTGTGTGTGAGAGTGAGGGAGAGAGAGAGGTAAACGTAATTTTGAACCTCCGTCTGCTCCAATGAATCTTCTAAACAACTGATGACTATGAGCCTTGACTCAAACACATATACCTACTTACAACCCACACTCAACCAAAATCAAAAGAAAGAAGAGAGAAAGACAAGCAGACCACGAGTGTAGGTACATAGTACAACACACACACACATAGCATGGAGTGAAGTATAGTTCAGAGAGGGAAAAAAGTAAGGATCACTCTAGTGAGACCATCAAGCATCTTATTATACTACACCACCTGCATCATCCTATCAAGGTATCTACCTAATCCTGAGCCTAATCGTAGACTCACACAGGTAAGTACACTAAACTACACACAAGCACACACACACAAACACACAGGTAGATTGTAGAACAGTATGTTTTCTCAAAAGAAGGATACACACACACACACTACACTCCTCTCGTACTTACTGTGCTGTTACTCGGTGTGCAATGTTATTGTAGTGCAGGAGAACTTATATTTATACACACAATTATGAATTAAACGCTGACTTATCAGAGTTTAAGGGACTCTACACACAATATACATGTATAGGCATATAGGCAAACAGATAGACAAGAGGGCTTTTCAGAAATGAGTGTACAACAATTTATACACAGATTTACGCTGGTATGAACAAGAACAGCGCAACATTTTCAGAGAAAAAAAAATCAACCCCCTCAAATCATCATCATTTATCCAAAAAGGCAGGCTACATAGTCCCCTTTATTCATGGGGCCATGAAAGTAAAATCCTCTCTTCTGTTGTGTGTGTGCGTGTGTGTGTGTGTGTGTGTGTGTGTTTGGACTGTAAGATTCGTAGTAAAGTTTTTATTTTGTAGACAAAAAGAAAAGAAAAAAAGGGCTTTATGAACAACTATAAACAATTTTATACTAGATCATTTTTTTTCATTACTTTCTATTTCAATTCGTGCTCTACAGTCATTTCTCTCGCTTTGTGTGTGTCTTTGTGTACGTAAAGTATGTACAAAATGCACTTGTTAAAATGTGCAATGTTTTCATTCTTCATTCTTCGACGACTGCTCATTAAGATGGATCTAGAAAAATCATCCTCATCATCCTTTCCTCCTCCTCCTCCTCGTCATGGACGGTTCTTGAGCTCGTTTTGGATCTCTTAATGTCTAAATATACATACGAGTACTTTATTGTATCCGCAGTGTGTAAGGATCAAGATATCAAATTTGTAGAGGAATGTCCGCACATTTTGATGAGTGTTGAGTGATCATTTATATTGATTTCCAAGTCAGATAAAATTAATTACATAATTGTACAGTCATTTCTTCATCCTGGACAATTATCATTTTATCGTGATGGGAGAAGAATAATTTTCATAGAGTTCAAAAATCAAACATTTGAAACAAACTAGATTTAAAGGACAGAGGAGAAGGGAAGGAGTAGAACACACTATATGTATGAAAAGTTTCACAACTTTTTGCTCGGATTTAATATAAAGGATAACCGCCGTCTCCCTCCTTAACTCTTGCCATGTGTCTCAAAATTTTCATCCTCTATTTTTTTTCTAAAACGGAAGTATCACAAAACATGGGCATTTGGAACATGACAGTCCTCCTCTTCCTCCTCCTCCTCTTCTTCTAGTCCAAGACATGGAGACAGAAAAAAATCTTTTTATACACAACGGTCATCTCTTAATAGTCACTCAACCGTGGTACCTTATTCCGGCCACGAGAAACTCCACACACACACATGGTACATTATTATCCCCACATTTTTCCCTTTTCATCCTTCCTTCCTGTTGAAGAACAGAAGCAGCAAACACAAAACAGTCCCTCATGAAGGAGTCATGGCTCCAGCGTTTTGAGCCTTTTTACCTCAGCTCATAGCCCAGAACATAGAGAGAGAGAAGAAGAGCTGGTAAAAAACGAGTAGAGAAGAATGAAGAATAATTATCCGGATTTTATATAATATTTAATTCCCTCCCATTATATGGATTAACGTTATCAAAATCCTTGACTCTTTTTTTTCGCCCCTCTTCCCCCCTTAACTGCTTCCATCTTAGTTAATGATACACAATTGTTGTTACACTCGTGTACAGTCTAATACGCCGAGGTGGTGGTGCCTAATATAATTAAGGAAAATTTTCAATTAGTACATATGTAGAAAATGTACCTGTAACTGTGTAACACTGTACTACAATATACAATTAAGGATAATGTGGTCTAAATCAGAGAAAGAGAGAGAGCGGCTGAGAGTGACCCCGGCAGAAGATTAAAATTGTGTTTACTCATTAAAATATTCGTGTTCTCTCTCTCTCTTTGTGTGTGTGTGGATGGGTACCCTCCTTCGTTAATACACGACCGCGACGCTTACTCTGTACAGTCAGGACTTTAGAGGCCCATAATAAAAACATTGAACTGAAAAAAGAAATGGAATGAGGGGAGGAGAAGAAGAGGAGGAGGGGGAGGGGAAAAAATAAGAGAATAAAAGTCTTCGTTTATCATATTTATTACATGTTTGGCGAGAGAGACATAAATTTTCTCAAGTGCATGTTTCTTTCAATGCATCCTACGGAGAGAGAGAAAGAGAGGGAGAGAGATAGAGGAGGATGAGAAGGTGAGGGGTTTCTGTACAATGTACATTACATACAAGTACAGGTATATACTGTAGAGCAGTACGAATGTAGACAAAAAGTAATTTTTTAAATTCCACCCAGAAACATCATGAAATGTTCCTCTTTGACTCACTCTCGGTGTATCGTGTGTGTGTGTAGTTTCAAATTGTTCTCTTACAATTGTTTACAATTTCGCCCTGGTTCATTCTCCTGTGGTCTCCTCATTCGAGTCAAAATACAGAGAGAAATTCTGTATACTATGTTTCGTATAATATGGAGGACAAGAGCATACATGTACATTCTCTCTCTCTCCTTCTTATGTATTGTACAGACTGACAACAATAACAAGTAATTTTTAGTCCTGGCAGCGCAACTTGACCAGAGAGAGAGAGAGAGAGAGAGACGGGGGGGGGGGGGGG
>WJFB01001284.1:0-34126 GCA_009870185.1 Pygmarrhopalites habei
TTTTTAGATTTTTATGCTATTTCTTAGTTTCGTGCGAAAATCGAGTTTCGGAGAGTTTTTAAGCGTTGATGAATGTCTCTTCGGTATTGAAAATCATTTATAGGTCATCTTATGACCTATAAATTATTTTGGAGAAGTTTACTTGCTTATTAATAATATTGAGTTTGCTCTGCGGACGAGTGGGACGGAAGTCCCGCTTGTTCTTGTAAATATACTTACTCCAAGTTCATGTTCCTACTAGACATTCAAAAAATTATTTTCAGTGCACACACTGCACTGCCAAAAGAAAACATACCACACAAACACAAACACATACATGTAATTTTGTTTTTTTCTCTTCCTCCTCCTCCTCAGAGTTTGTTACTATTTTTACCATGAGTAATTCGTTGTAAAAGTAATGGAGTTTTCTCATTGAAACATTTTACGGGTAAGAGAGAGAGAGAGATGCAGAGGCATTACACTACACTCAATCTAAGTCTAGAAACAATTTTTTTTGGGTCTGACCTTGCCTTCCTCAAGAGAAAGAAAAAGAGTCCCACTTTTTTCTGTCTTGTTCTTTTCTTTTCTTTTTCCTGCCTCAAACTTTAAGTTTTCTAGGGAAAGACTGCGGACTATGTATATTAATGGAGAATGAAAGTGTGTGTGTATGTGATGAATTATTTTATTGGTAAAATAAATATAAATAAGAGTACTCACGACACTCCGAAGACAATTCACTTGTTGGTGTGGGAGGTTTTTGTATCTTTTCCTTGATCTGACTCGTCCTTTTTAAAAATCCGGAAGCTAGAGAACGTAATTTTTCAACCACCTCTTGACTTCCCACGAGATCCAACCTAAAAGCACCCATTCAACATTCCCCAGTTTTTTCAAATGCCACAAAAAACTCTCAGAATCCTTGTAATTGTGGAAAGAGAGAAAGAATCTCGAAAGGTATGTATGGAGCCTTGTTTGTAAATAATGTATAAAAATCCCTGAGCTAATGTCTAATGTATAAGTATGTATTACAACGTACGTTACTGCAATCTGAGAAGTCATATAAACTATTAATGCTATTAATGTAATTGAGTAAATGTGATTTTTTCACAACTCATTTTAAAGGCGTCATCAAATTTGGTGATTAAAGTCAAGGGCTTCCTTGAATTCATAAATAATAAATACCGTATTCTCTCTACTGAGTAGCCTGGCGTTTCTTTTCAACAACTTTCTAAAAAGAATAAGAATTAAAAGAATTGTGTAAACGAGCAAGAAAATATTTTTAATTGAAACAGACGTACATATTTCAGAAGCTAATTGTAATTGTACTTGTAGTTTGAGCAAAAGTTTCCCTTTTCTCCTGACAACTTTGACTACTCCTATCCTAATTATAAATTGGATGAAATTAATCCACAGCCATTGAGTCGGCTCTTGTTTCAATTTTGGCACTGTTCGCAATATTTTTTGGCGACTATCTGCAATCATTCTACAGGCCGGGGAGACTTATTCCGAACAATCGAAAATATTTTATTACCATTAGACACGATGACTATGAATATCCCGAAGTCCCTCAATGTGTTCCCCATGAATGTGGTGGATGGTTCGAAGTCTTTTTTCCCAACTCGAAAAGACTTGAGTAGCCTTTTCAGTGGTCACTTTGTCCCACTCCTCTTTCAACAGTTTCCAGAGACCCTTCATTGTGGTTGCTCGTCTCGTTGCCATTGCTTGTTTGAGGTGACCAAATCCATAGAAATCCAACGGGCTTCCGTCTGGACACTTGACAGGTATCCTAGTTGACTCCACCAGAGTGATTCCGGTTCTTTCTTTCAAACCCGCCGCATAGGCCTTTGTGAAACCCGCCGTGTGTGAAGCTGCCTTGTCATGGTGAACAAAAACTTTGGATGTGTCTTCACCATATAATTTTGGGACTTCTACTTCCGATAATGATTTCAAAACATGCTTCACATAGTAGTCTGCATTAATTTTTACCTTTGGTGGAACTTGGATGAGAGGAAGGGTTCCCCTGCCCGTTAGTGCAACGACTACCATGATCTTGCCAGAAAAGTTTTCTGTTTCCTCATTCACATACTCTTCAATTTCTTGCCTCTCTTCAGCGTAACAAATTGGATTAGATTTGTTACAATTTTGAAGATAGAACCATGCCTCATCCAGTGTGACAGTGAATTCGGTCTGGTCACCAGCTATGTACTCGTACAGGAGGCGGGAATTAGTCTTGCGTTTTTGCTTATGTGCTGGCGTTAGGACATGACCCTTGACCTTCTTGAATGTCTTAAGTCCCATATCTTTATGAATGATGGTCCGGATGGTCCGGGGAGTCGTCTTAAGTCTGTTTTCCATGATCTTTTGTGTGGGCGGGTTTTCTTTTGAGGCAAATAGCCGAACCCGCCGAATTGCTGCTTTTGACCTAATTTTTCTTGGGTATTCCCGTGGCGGTGTTTCAAGACCAATTTTCTTGGCTTCACGGCGCTTTCCAACATCATAATCCTGATTCCATCACTCTGAAGGTGACTTTTGATCGCTTGAAGGGAGAAATTTGGTCTGGAAAGTTGCCTGACGGCCTCCTCAACTTCCGGGCGGGTTTTCTTCGGCATTGTTAGATTTTGGATTTTTTTAAAAAAAATTTTAGAAAAAAATATAATTACCCGTGACCTATTTGAACCTTGGCGGCCTAAACTAAAACCTGTCCATGTAGGACACCATTTTCGATTGTTCGGAATAAGTGTCCCCGGCCAGTATCTCCTCTGAGAATAAATACGTGATCTGACATTGTGCAGAGACTTGAACATATTGTCCTTGACATGTACAATTTAAGTTTGACAATACGGCGACAAGTTTTACAGTACTGTCATTAATTGTGAAAAAATATGGAAGGAAAAAGGGTGACTATAAATCAAGGAACTTTCTCCCCCTTATCATTCTATATTATTGGTAAGACAAAGGGTCGCTCGCATTGGGGTGTTATTGTTTAGAGTTTATTGTATAGAGTGAGCGTGTAGAGAAAGACAAACATTCGTACTTGGCTTCCAGACTGAAAGCATTTCTTCCAACATCAAAGGCACCCAGTCGGTTGTGGCCATTGGCCGTGTCAGCAGGACATGAGTCAGCAGAGCGGACTGTGGGTGAAGGATTAATTCCATGTTGTTGTTGTGATTGCTCCTCCTCCTCCATCCTCTCCTTTCTCCTCATTCTTCCTCTTGGTCTCATCTTGGCAATTACTCTCTTTTCTTTCTCAACTCCACTTGAAAGTTGTTGTTCTTCCTTTCTCTCCTCCTCCTCCTTCTTCTTCTCATCTTCACCTTTATTTTCCTTGGACTTTTGTTCCATCTTTATTTCTACCTCTTTTTCATTCTTTTTATCTGAGGATGAAAACGAGAGCTCTTTGGCCTTATCGTGTACTATTTCTACTTGGACTGTGGTCTCGACGTAATGGAAACAAGTTGAGGGAACTGAGACCTCATCTTCCTCATCCTCTCGATCCTCTTTTTCACTCTTCTTTTCTCCAGAGTCAGCTGTTACCTCTGCTCCTTCATCTTTAACTCCCTTTGTAACCTCTTCTTCTCCTTTCTCCTCCTCCTCCTTTTTACTTTGTTTCTCCATCGCGTGGCCGTGTGGTGTCGGTATTTTCTTTCTTCTTCTTCTGTTACTGACAGCAAACTCGTTCTCCTGCTCTTCTTCCTTTTTGGAATATCTGCATTTATGAAATAATTTTGAGAATTTGATTAAATTTTCAGAAATAATTTAAAATTCTGTGGTGCTTCCCTTTCCCTCCCCGTATTACATTACACATTCTGAGGAAAATTCTCCCCACCTGCATCCCTCCTCCTTCTCCAATTCCAATTTCGGGAAGAGAGAGAGAGAGATGGAGGGAGGTAAAATTAAATATATTTCAAAAGCTTTAAACATAAATTAGAACCAAGATTCTCAGTATTAATTGATGGGAAGGAGGGAAAGGGAAAAAGAGACTTTCACGTTCCTTTGACAAGTGGAGATTGAATACGGAAAATTGTAATGAAGGAAAGCACTAGGGAAAATATTTTGGGATTTCGTAACGGCAAAAAACTTGAAATTTAATTGAATATTTTTAATAGATCTAGCTTGACTAAAAATTAATTGTGTCCGGTGTGTGTGTACAGGATGTAAATCCATATGTACGAAGAAAGTAGATTCTGTGCACTATTTGCATTACTCAACTCAGTTTTGAGAGTGTCAACAAGATTAAGCACAGGATTAAGTGGAGAAAGTTTAAAAATAAAGTCAGTGTTTGTCCTACTCTTGACATGTGGGTGTGTGTGTTAAATTCGTATTTATTGCCCCACAGTCATGTACGCAAATACGTCATTAAAACAGAGTGACCTTGATGCACCTGCATAAAATGACAGTACATACATTAAATAGTGACTTTGGTGTGTAGAGCTCAAAAGTTAGTAGGTGAAAGTTGTGAAAGATGTGACTATTTAATTTAATTTATTTCTGGCATTAACTGAAGGATCCGTACATAAAAAATGACGGAGATGGACCTGTTGGTGAGACAATTAAAAACTTGTGTTAATTAAAAGTACTATCAACAGTGAAAAGCGAAGAAAGTTATGAATTTTGTTGTTTGCTTTTGTAAAAGGCTTTTGAACATCTCCTTCACATTGTGCCTGCACTTTCTAATTATTTTCTCAACCACACTCTGCTAGTAACTGAGTTTTATGAAGAAAGTGAAAGGGGAGAAGAGAAAACTGTTCTAGTGACCTAGTGAGTACTTTCCCCTGATGCACCTCTTTCTCCCTCAACAGATCAATTTTCTTGAAGAATTCCAAAAGTAATAAGGAGTGTCTGGGATGTGACGGAAATTAAAGGAAATTTACATAAATCCTTCCTTTGACCACCCTTCCAGAAACACGTTCCTTTTCTTCAGAAAAAGAGGATGCAACCGGAATGGGTGAACAACAACTACTGCCACACACAGTCACTAAAGATGTTTTGGTCTCTTCTTTTTTCCACTCGTGTAGCTTTTTCATTTATACTCATAATTGGCCTCATTCCTCGTCTCGCTCTATTTCCACCTTTCTTTTTCCTCTTTAGGATTTTAAATCTTCGTCAACTATACTCAATTAGAACTCCGAAGGAGTCTTCAATCTCAAAGAAAAGAGTTTTGGAAATTTTGTGATGAGATTACCAAGAAAATTGAGACATCCGAGGTCATTTTTTACCTACAGGGGAAAGCATTCAGTGCACTTAAATGTGTAATTTTGATCCAATACTTTACTACCTATGAGAATCGTGGAGAAAGCTGAACTTCTACTTAAATCTGATTTTGAGTTTATCACGACGGGGAAAGTACCAAGGGCAGACTATATAACCTTCAATTAAATTTATTATTTAATTTTTTTATCGCAAGTCTTGTCTACCTTCGATAGTGAGAACACTGCTTTGTGCACAACTTTCTTCAGACAGGAACTCTATGCAATACTTTTAATGAACTTTGTGCAGTGAAATCGAATTTCTCACAGCAGACTTTCACTTTCAATATCTTTAAAAAAATCTATCCTTCACAATATTGATGAGCTGATAAAGCTAAACAAAAAACTTAAATGTAAAAAATTCCAGACCTTCATTATTTATGTCTTACCCTCAATTTCGTCTCAGAACCCAATATTTTATTCAGCCAAAACAGTCGTCCTTCGTTGTGTACAAAACTTGTCCCAATACTTTCTCTTTTTGTCACTCCGCACGTTTTGAGTGGTCTATGTGTCCACTAGTCAAAACGGAACAAGAATTTCAGCTGCGGAAGATTGAATTTTTTATTGGTTCTATTAAGGTAGTTCAAAAGAGAAAGAGAGAGAGAGAGAGAAAACACAAGAATTGTATAAAGAGAAGAGTACCTTGTCTTCTCCACACTGACCAATATTTCTTTCCAGTCCAGACGTTGTCGTTCCAAAAAAGTTGGCTACGCCAAGTTAAAAAGGAACAATAATAATTGGAAAATTTGTTTCTCCTATCCTTTCTCTTCAGCCACAGAGAGAAAGAGAGAGAGAAATTTCTGGGGTTCTGGAGGACATGCTATATTCCATGATGACACATATCTAAAACAGAGAGAGAGAGAGAGGGAGAAAGTCAAGTCTTGCGTCCACACAGTCATTCATCATGATGAACGACTTTCTCCACCACACACAGGCATCCCTTTACTCCAGTCAATGTCATTTCATATTCGTGTGTGTGTGTTCAGGTAAGAGGAAGAGAGAAACGGGGGAAATGAAATTAAGTCTCGCTCTCCATATCCTTTTTTGTGATGACACAGAGTTGCCAAGCAATAGATGACTTTCTCAATCCCATCATTATTTCCCCCCTCCCCCCTCTTCTCTCTCTCTCCCACACACACACACACGGAACAGGAGTTGATCTGAGTTCGAGTCTTCGAATAACACCGGCCACATACGTTGAGACCTTTATAGTAATTAAATACAAATACAGGCAGTCAGAGATCTCAAGTTATCCATGACTTTCTCTCCCTCGGAAAATCAATTACGTATAACTATGCCCCGCAAACTTTATACTATTTTATGTGTAATGCTGGGACTTAGAAAACATACACACATTATTGTTACACTGAGATCTTTCAATCAAATTACAAGCCATTTCCATACAACTAACTTGTAACTTACATCACTATAAACTCTCCGCCTTCAGTACACTTTACTAAAACATTACAACATTGTATAGGTAAGGAGGTTAAACTTCTGGTATGAGAAACTTACCTTTAAATTGTGAGTTATAATACATGAATGCAAAGAGAGAGTTGCTAGTTGTGTGATCAATGGTCCGTAGTGAATTCTAAATATACTTGGCTTTTTACTACTATGGATTTTGTGGCCATCATCATGAAAATGTTATACTTCTCCTTCTCCTCATTTCTCTTCTTCCTCTCACAGTTTAACGTGGATGTGAGTAAGCCTTCCTTCCTCGTCCTCTTCCTTGTGCTCCACAATTGGAGTACATTAAAATAAATTTGAAAAGTCTCTGCAGTCTTAGTCTCCCGAGTCATTCCTGTCTCCTCCTCCTCTTTCATCTAAAAATGCTTTCACAACTCTCCGGGTAATTTATTATAATTCCACAAACGTGGAATATCTTCCAATGTGTTACAGACACACACACACACACACACACACACACAGTTATCCAGCACCCGCCTCCTCCTCTCTCCTCACTTTCACTTCTTTCCATCCTCACGCCACTATTCCTCTTCCTCCCTTTGCACGGTTTATTGGTTCATAATAATACAATTGTGCATGCAATTGTACAATAATTGCATCGGAAATTGCAT
The DNA here is from genome assembly GCA_009870185.1 of Pygmarrhopalites habei. Taxonomy (NCBI): domain Eukaryota; kingdom Metazoa; phylum Arthropoda; class Collembola; order Symphypleona; family Arrhopalitidae; genus Pygmarrhopalites; species Pygmarrhopalites habei. The sequence continues at coordinate 7,304 of WJFB01001284.1, forward strand.
ACGAAATTTAGCCAAGATGAGAATGTGTGGGAAATTAGGTGTCATAAAAGGGTGCTTGTGTGTGTTGTATAAATCCTCTCTCTCTCACACACACACACTATTAATATCACCATACAAAGGATGCACTTTTTATGAGGGAGCTGTTCTCAATTTCATAGCCTCCAATGATGAGATGTGAACATTTCTTGCCATTGTCTCACTGCTAGTTTGTATTGGAGGGGTCGTACTGGCTGAGGTCTACATGTTTTTCCATATTTTATCACACGTCCCCCATACCTCATTCCATATACCAGTACAGACACACACACACACAGAATGAGAGTGAAGGTCGGGGTCGCTAAATTTTTATGAGGGCGGTTTTCCAGCATGCTATTACATTCCGGTAGAACACATTTTGTAAAGGGGGACAAGAAAGGCGGTCACAAAACCGAATCATATTGTGTACCGTAGCGGAAAGGAACAACCCGTCGTATTGTACATTTTAACCGGGATTTAGGATACATAGATCCTTCCCCTGTGTGTGTGTGTGTTTATTTTCATGATGTAGTTGGCTATGTGAACATATCCGCTTTTAGGTAACCCGAGTTGATTTGATAATTTAATAAAGGAAATCCAGGGAAGGCGGATGGCCCATTTAGTGTGGTTGAACATTTTGTACATGCCCTGTTCATTCTCCTTCTGAAAGATTAAACTTTGGATTTAGTTATTCATTCCTCGGTTCATTAACTAATTTCAAACTCATTCATAAATGGTGCCCTGAGAGAGAGAGAGAGTCGGCCAGGACACATTTCCGTACAAAATAAAGAGAGGAGGTAACAACAACAACGGGGAAGTGGGTCGACAAATTTAACGTTTGTTTGAATATTTAATTTAATCCTTGTTCATCAATCACAATTAACATTTAACTTTTACATCGTGAGCGGTTGAGTGGTACGATTTCTCTTTTAATAAAGTGCTCCTGCTCCGAGGACTAATGCTCGGTGTGTTCTAAAGCTCCCTTTTTTGAATGAGTATGAAGTAATTTGATTATGTAGTCTATTGAAATAGACACACATGGGGCTTTTTTGCTACGACAAAATTTAAATAGCTTTCAAGCAGAATGAATTTAATTTTAAAAAAATGGTCAGTTCCACTTTAATTGTGGAAAGCAATGAACTACAACTATTTCAAAGTTGAAAACACACATTAAGGAAGAGATGGGCCGGACTTACCTTAAATACGGTAGAAGATATCCATAAAAGATTTTTCTCTTGCAAGTAATTTTAGTTTTTCGTGGAGGAAAGAAGATTGGGTGACAGGATCGGTCGAAGAATCCTATGTAGGGAAAAAAGAAAGAAAGTGAACATTACATTTCTTATTTTGAAGGTCCCTAGGACTTTGCATTCTCTCGTTCTTCTCCCGCTCCTCGTGTCATCATCAACTAGAACGAGCATTATGATAGAAAGGGGATATAAATTTAAATCTAATCCACAAGTAAGAAGAAGAGGAAGAAGAAAGGATACAGGGGAAAGTGAAGAGCTGAAAAGACAAGAATGTATAGAGAAAGTCCGGACGGTGTTTTCTAGAGCAGGACTTTTCTTCTCTCTACTTCTATTCCACCGAGACTGGATTACTTTCTTTCACTGCAGTGACAACACGCATTTATTGCACACATGGACATACGTAGAAGGTGAGACTGTCCTCCTCTTCATCCGTCTCCTCCTTTCTCCTCTCGCACTCTCTTCCTCCCTTTCTATACGTTACAAGTTGGCTTACACTTGGGGAGAAACAAAAGTAGGGAGAGAGAAAGAGAGAGAGAAAGGACAAGTTATGAATCACATTTATTTTATTTTATATTTTCCTCCAGGCTCTACACTGCAGGATAAATATGTTGCGTAAATGGCGACACTAAATTCACAGTTGACAGTTTGAAAATTCACAAAATTTTTTCTACTTCCTCCTCCTCCGTCTCCTCTCTCTTTTACAGCTGCTATTTTTTTGTATGTCTCCTCTTCAATACCTTCCACACGCTCTCTCTCTCTCTCTCTTTATCTGCATTGAGTACGTGCTTTTGTTTTCGGATTTTTCTTCCAGGATTGTACATCTCTCTCGGGTTGATAGTACTCCACCCACTGGGTGACTAAGAGAGAGAAAGAAGTGGGAGGAAGAGCCTTTGGACTTCTCCATGAGTTGAATTAAACTGAGAATTATGGAAAAAGATCAGGGTGCTTTAATGTCTTAGTTCCGCTCCATATATTCAAATGGATTTTTTGTGTGTGCTCGTGTGTGTCCCCCACATTTTTTTCATCCCTCAGTTCCTCTTCTTTTCTCATCCCCATAAAAAGATGAATTAATCACACATTCTCCTTACCCCTCCCATCTTATGTATCGCCTTATCTCTATTTATTTTTCCACAGAAAATTGTAAAATTTCATTATATTTGCGAAAGAGGGAGAGAGAAAATTGAAATGATGGTACAAACTGCATAATGTAACGGCAAGAGGTTTTGAAATACAAACGACCATCGATTCCTCCGATTAAAATTAAATTGAACATTACAAGAGCCAAAGAAAAATCTTGAATTTTATTACCATTCCTTCTTACCATCTTACAATCCTCCTCTTTTCATCCTCATTTTTAAAGATGGAATGAAAAGTCGTAGTTACTCTTTTAATGCCTGTTGATGGATCGTGCCCACATAGATTTAAGATGAAAATAATTCCGTCAACATAATTTGAATGATAATTACGTGTTCTTTACCAAAAGCCGCCTGCCTTTAAGATGTTTTTCAAAGAACTCCGTCTTTTATTACCATCACAAAAGGAAAATGAAAGACGGAGGGAAGAGTCTAGAGTGTGGGTGTGTGTGTTGAGAGTAGTGTCTCTTTTTCTCCCACACAAACACAAATTTGAATTAAGTCTCATTGTTTTCTCAATGGAATGAAATCAACTATTATTACGATCTATATAAAACTAAAGTATGGCGTTTGTGAGTATAACGGAGCATTCATTCATATAACTCAAGTCAGTAGTAGTTGTGCTTGAACTTGCAACGGGAAAAATCATTGAGGTCTGTTCAAACAAACACAGAGTACACACACGCTCAGATGTGAAGATAATGCTCACACAGTACACACACTCAGACTCTCTCTCAAGACTCACCAAAGGACACAAGGAGGAACGAACGGGGAGACAGAGGGATAGGTTGGTAGAGAGAAAAAAGACTGGAGCCGGGTATTCCACAGTGTGTGAGTAAAGTTAGTAGGGCTGTGTGAGGAGTCAGGGAGAATTTTCCAACTCTCTGCTCCTGCTCTCGGGAAAAAGGGTGTGCGGGAAACGTAAAGACTTCATTCCTCACGTCCTCCTCTTCATTGAACATGTGGCTCTACTGTTTTGTCCGTCTCTTCTATCCTTCGCTCCACACACACTCTCTCTCCTCGTGTGTGTCTATCTCACAGTGTCAGTTTCTCACAGCTCCCCGAAATTCGGCTCACGTCTTTAATCCTCTCTCTTGCATGTGAATTCTGGGCCAGTGTCAGTGTGTGACTGTGACTGTGTGTGTGAGTGACTGTGTGTGTGTGTAATGTGGTACAGCATTCAACTGGGCTAAATGGTCAACATAAAAATAACCGAGTACAAATGTGTGGAGCCAGCAAATTAAATTAAATTTCCAATCTTAGCCTCCCTTTGTCTCTCTCTCCCTCTACATTGCCATTGTCGTGTATATTTTTGTATTTAATTAGACTCCCGCTCCTAAAGTGATAGTGATTGTTTGCGAGGGTGGCAAAGGAAAAAGAAGAGAGGCTGAAGGGTGTGTAGTGTGTGCTACCACATTTAGTTTGGAATCAATTTGAACTAGAAATACTAATAAACTTCCCCACAACACAACACACACACACTTTTACTGATGTTCGTAGAGAGATTTTGTGATCTGAAATTTTGTGAAGCTGGATCCGTAACAAAAAAGGAGAGAGAGAATGCCAAATTGAAGGGAAGAGAGAGAGAGAGAGAAAGTTCACTATGATGTCGTCATGTGTGTGCAATTTTCGGAGGAATTCGTGAAAGTTGGTGGGTGGGGTAAAGTGATGTTGAAAATTTTAATTTTGAGAACTCCAATTCTATTTTATTTGAAAAGGCAAATAATTGTCCTGCCTGAGAAGAGGAGAGGAACAATCAAGTGAATAGATACATAAAAACTCATTACTGTGAAAAGTTCGCGTGTGATATTTAACAATGTGAAGCACAAAGAGAAAAATGTTTGGAAATATCGGACTGTGATTTTGTGCAAAAAAATGTGCATATTTTTTGAATGTATTGTGATGCGTCGAGTGTAATCAGTAATTTCGGTGGGTTTAAAATAGTGTCGTCGTCAGGATAATGATTAAATCCTCGTAAATCCCAATGTGTATATGTGAGGCAGTGTTGAATTACCAATGAAGGGGACATGGAACTCTGTTGACAGTTGACAGTTTTGTAATTAAGTTTTTGCAATCAAGGAAATGGCCACGACCACAACGACTGTTGCGGTCAGTATTGACTCCCTCTCACCACCTGGTAAGCTAATACAATTAATTAGTGAGACCCTAGGGGTGGGGATTAAGTATTGTCTAGTTAAGGATACAAGAGTGAAGTGTGAATGTTGGAAAAAAATGTGCCCTTTCCAACCTGAAACCATAATGCAATTGATTAGTGAATGAGGGGTTGACACGTTGTGAGAACATTCACACCTGTGTACATAATTGTATTTGGAAAATTGTCCTCTATTTTTGTGAATGGAATAAGTACATGTGTGACTAGTCTTGACTTTCATTAAATTGTCCCTGATGGGATGAATTTAATTCTGAGAATAAAAGGAGACGACGATTAGTTCCAGAATTTCAATTTATATAGGACCTACACAAAGTGCACTACACAGACACAAACGGAGTGAAAGTAGAAAATCGGTGCAGTATGGACTCTGACGTGTAATATATATGGGAAACTAGGCTAATAGTAGGTAGCTCTAGTGTACACGAAACGTAATTGTATAATTAGGAGACAATTAATTCCAAAAGGTTCAAGGTCAACTGCAATTACACAAGTCAGTAGTAAATTTCTCCCCAAAAAATTAACTTGCACATTTAGAGGAACCGAAAGTGAAAGCTGTAATGAATTTCAAACTTCTCTTAATAATAGACTCTTATCCACTTTTAGCTTGCTTTTAACTAGAAAAATGTTTGTCCCTTTCTCCAGACACACAAGAGAAAGCATGTTGTTGACCTTCCCCACTTTCACCCTCAAATCTCCGTCACAAAACAAACAAAAGAAAGTGAACCAAAGTAAAAGTAAAGTAAATAATTGATTTAAGCAATTGTTTGACGTAGAATAGATGGCCTGGAAAGTAAAAATTTTGAGACAGATAAAAAAACACTAAATCTAAATACAAAAAGACTTTCAATCTAAAATTAAATCAGGAGAAGGAAGGAAACTTTTCAAAATTAAACAGTCCTTCTCTCCATGATGGAGACTCCATCATTCAAGGAAGGAATACAAAAACTTTGTGGAACGGACACACGTGTGTGTGTGTGTTCTGTTAGAATTTTCTTTGACAATGTCGAAAACAGTTAAAACTTTTCTTTACAACCTTCTCCTCCTCCTCCTCGTCTCCTCTTCTTATTCCATAATGAAGACACGTGTATAATGTTCTCATAGGCAGTCTTCCCACGTACAAGGTATCTAGTCAATATTATAAAAAAATGTAAAATTTAATGGTTTAGCATTAGCCAAACTAGGATCAATTTGAGTATCTCAATCCTATTCTTCCCCAGTCTCCAAATTAATTGCATATCGATTCTTCTATTTTGAAAATGACTTTTAAACCAAATCTCTTTGTGGTCTCTTCCTCTTCCTCCATCTCATCCTTTCTCTCCTCCACACTCAATCAACATACTCATGTATACATGTCATCGTCATCAGAAAGAGAGCCAAATAATGGAGATAAAAAGAATGTCTTAACTCTTCCTTGTGTGGGTGCAGAAAGCTTCCTTTTCTTAACCATCCCATCAATATGAGATAAAAAGGAGGATAATGGAGGAGGAATTGACTGTGAATGGAATGATTTATTTATATTCTTCTTGTGATGAATAGATGACAGTCGACTGTTGTGGGTGAATGGAAGTTTGTCCAATACGACGACCACACTCACTCTGGACGACAATGATGACGACTACATTTACGATCGAATTGAAGTCCAAGTTATTTTTATAGCCCTCTACACCATCGTATTCTGTTCCTGTTTTGTGGGTAAATTCCAATTTTTTTTTCTCTTTCTTCTATTTCTCACATTCATCCGCATCCATTTCATCCATTCAGTGAGTGACCTTCACTCAAAACATGGGAGAGGATAGTGTATAATTAAAATGCTTTCTCCATCCTCCCAGGTGACTTATGAGCGTTCAAAATCTTTGACAGAGAGAATGGATCGTGTCACATTTCCTCAAATCAGCCACACACTGGTATACCGTAAAATATGTTTAAAAAACTTGGCGCTAAAACCGAGAAAGACTTTCCATTGTTAAATTTACCCGGATTATGTAGAGAAGGATACAGTATTTACATTTTGAGCGTTTGATTTGTTTTTGAAGGATTATTGCGACTTTTCCTCCTCGTTTTGCCCTTTGAAATGTGAGAAAGTATCAATCAACTTTCTCTCGGTGAAAGTGCCTAGGGAAGTGAGGTTTGAAGTTGGAAGTTGAAACTAGTGATATATTACGATACCACACACAAATTAATCTTTACATGCATATCTATCGTAGGTACATCATATCATTTGAACTGCTGTGAATCCCTGAGGCAACTGAGGAAATGGTGAGAAGAGAAAAAAGCACAATGGGTGTGAAAATGTTAACTTTGTAATTATGAAGGTTTTTCCCCCCGCCTCCACTCAAAGTGAGAGTCTCACAGCAATGAAGTATCAGCACTTAGGTAGATTAGTTGCTAAAAAAATAAAGAAATATTTCAGTCATCAATCTTTGTTTGAGCGAAAACTCATTGTACTTGGGTAAAATCAAAGGCAGAGAGAGAAAGAGTGAAATCAGGGATTTTTTCCAATACGGATGCCATTCTACGATACTATACTATACTTTTCTCGTTACTCATTTGTCATGGTATTCAAAACACAGAAAGTTCTCTCTTTCACTCTCTCTCGCTCTCTCTCGTGTGTGCTTGATGCCCTTTCAATTATCCTGTCGTCTCTCTCTTTGGGTTAGTTTATAGTTCACTGTCTTGAAGTTACATGGTTCGATAATGATGCGAGAATGTGGAAAAGGGGAAAAAGCAATAAGGATGTATATATTGTAGTTTGGATGGGCGGGAGGGAGAGAGAGTAGCGTGCAAGGATTTTAGACTATAATTATGCTTTCGTTAGTACTAACATTTTCTCCTTTCCCCCTCTAATCTTTTCTCGGGGAGTAGCAGATATGTAGCAAATGAAGGTAACTGGTTTATGTATGGAGGAGAAAGGAAAGAGGGGAGAGTTATAATGATGTGAAAAATGTGTCTGTGTGGTGTGTCATACAATGGTATGTGGTGTGTGTGTAGGTTGTGTGGCTATGTGTATTGGCAGATAATCCTGAAGGAAAAGTTGATACAAGACTCATGCATTAATCATTAGGGAAAATAGTTAAGGAAAATTCAAATTTTGTAATTATGATAAATATACAATGAGTTTTTAGACTCGTCTAACTCGTCGTCAGTTAGATAGTGAGTGAGTGTGTGCTTCTATACTCTGCTTAATATCTGGAGAGTTGAAGGTAGAGAAGGGAAAGGAAAAGGGGAGCTCTGCATATATGTGTACATTCATAACTTTGTAAAATTTAGAATTATCAATTATACAAAAGTTACCAAGTATCTTCACTCCATACTGAAATGTACATTAAAACCGTATGAACACTTACTAAAGTCCCTGTGGAGTTTTTAAACAGATTTTTATCTTTTAAAAAACAGTGCGGAATCTAATAAAAATTTCAAGAAGGAATGAATAGGGAATTAAGTTAGCCGGATTAATTTTTAATGGTGAGAATTTCCAAAAATATCTGAAATGGTGTTTGACATTTAGACAAGACAAAAGTGGAAGTTCCAGATTCTGCCCCCTCAACATTAAAAGTCTATTAAGACTGAAGATAATGACCATTTATTGAACTAATGAAGGGGAAAAACATTAAATGATATTTTGAGAATATTGATTGTAAATAATCCCGATTTGGAATTTATATGATCCACCTCTTCTGTCTTTCTCTCCTTTCTCCCATGAAAAGTAGAGGAGTGAATTGAAAATTAAATTATTAATAAATAATAAGTGTGTGAGCTATGAACGAATGACCTCTTACGCTTACGCAGAACGAGGAACATGAGTTCGAAATGTTGTTGTTGTTGAAATGAACAAACATTGATGATAGGAAGAGGACACAATACCCAACCAAATAAACAGGTTTGGGTGAAAAGGGTATTTTGGACTGTGTCCGTTGAATAATGGATGTCATGGGTTGTATTTGCATACTTACGCCATATGATAGACGTAGAGAAATGTGTGTTTAAGAGAGGGTGAGAGTTGAGAGGTGAGAGGAAGGGATAAGAGGAATTTCCGACTTCCGACAAGAGAGTCTTGGGCCATAGATCAAGTATATCTTTATTCATCTCCTTCCGCCTTCTTTACCCCGTACGGTTCACGTTAACCCATCCCATCCGGGAGTGACAGGTAAAAGTTGGAGTTCTCAACTTTCCATTTTATTCTAATATTTCCTCACACACTCAACACTTTCACTCTCCTCCCCATCATGTGTGAGTACATACATGTATGGGTGTGTGTGTATAAAAAAGAAAAGTTTTAAGAGGGTTTTTCCATTCAACTTTTAGTTGGGAAGATCTTGCGAATATATTAAATTTCCAGTCAATTGTTGCATATCCCCTTCAACTTCCTCTTTCACCTCCTCCGCCACTTCAGATAAAAAAGGTATGCGTCTACTCGAGTATGTATACATAATTGGAGAACTTTACCCGGGTAAAATGGGAATCGTGTATACATTGTACAGGGAAGAAATATATTCTGAGGGAGGAGGAACGGGGTTTGTGGAGACATTTTAAAAAACCACATTTACACACACACACTCACCCACGGACGATCCCTGAATCGATCCGTCTGAGTGAAACTTTAACTGATTTAACTCTTTGGCTAGCTCCCCGAAAATCCGTGACTGTCTTCCCTCCAGCCTTGTCACTGACTATATAGAGAGTACAGTGTGTGTGTGTTGAGTGTGTGGATGTGGTTTGTTTGTAAAACCCATCAAAGTCAAACAAAAGGTATTGGGATTTGTACAAACTTTTTTTTCTTGTCAATGTAGATTCACCTCGCCAAAAAAAGAATACACTGTATTGTAAATGTAGGGTCATTACGGGGTGGAATCTGCACACACGTGGACATCTTAAAGCTACACACGCGATTGTCATTTTTGCAAGGATATTTTTAACTATGTTGACTTTACGGTCACCTCGTCTCATGTCAACTTTTGGAACTGAAATGTTTCCGGTCAAATCGGAGCTTCTCAAAAATAATGATTGACAGTCAAATGAAATCTTTAGAAGGAAATGGTTTTCTTCGATTTTTGCAAGCGAAAAAATGTTGCGACATTGACAATCCGAAACTTTTAATAACTTCTTCCAAACCAACTTTGTTCATGGTAAACTTTACTGTGCTAAAAATAATTGAGGGGAAAAGTTTGGTTTTCAAAAATACTATACACGAACGTAGATATTTTTGGAAAGCTTCTGCATGCCACTTGCGTGAAAAATGTTACATGAATTGTGCATATTTGAACTCCTTTTGAATTGGTTCTTTTTTTAGTACAAAATAATTGTCCTCAATTAATATCCATATTTAAAACAATTTTTACTCTGGCCTCAAAAGTCCCCTGAGCTGACACACGAGCTGTCGTGCTATGTCACTGTCGTTTAATTGTGACCCAAGTGTACACTTCATCACAATTAGTCCGGGAGAGGATATAGAAATGTCCAACATTTCTATCTCTCCCTGTGACAACCAGACACCAACGTGAACCACACCATAAAACATGTTTCTGTCATATGCATTAAATGTATTACGTTTGCTTTAATCTCCCACACTACACCAAAACTTTGTGTAATCAAACGGAAGGACAGTAATCCCCCAATCCACCCTACGTATGAATGAAGAATTGAATCTCCACACTCTCACACTCACTCAAAATTTAAAATAGTACTCACATATCGCATTCAAAAGAGAGATAAATTTACTTGTTTCAATATAGCCCAAAGCCCCTCCGTGTTTGTGTCACAGTATGTGTATTTCTGTGTCTATGTAATCTATGTCTTTTCGTATATCCTTCTCTCCCAAATTTTTTTTGTCTAATGTTGTGTTATCCATTCTCAAAGTATTAAATTTAGCACTGAATACTTTATTTTCGCGAATGCATCTCTCCATTCTCCCATGAAGTAAAATAGTATTACATAACTGCACACACAAATAAAACACGTTGAGACTCAGAATGAGTCAAACAGACTTTGACAATATTGACAAATGCATGTGGAGGGGATAAGATTGAAAATCCTCCCCCTCTTCACGGATTACCGGAAACCAACTACTTACTACTTACAGTTTCAGAGGATTTTCTCCCTTTATTTATTATTTCACTTTAATTCTTAAAATCTACAAAATTCCCTGGAGAAAAAGCTCCTCCTTTCCACGTAAGACATTTTTGATTAACCTTATTCCAATCTCATTCATTCACAATTTCCAACATGTCCCGATTCAAAGAAGAACTTGAAAGTCCATTTGAAATGTACTTTTCCTCGGAATTGCACAACATTTGAGAAAAGTAATTACTAAGAATGAAGGTCATACTTTCATTAGGGTAAAGAGGGATGCCATACACAATTTAATTTTCCTTTGAAATGAACAAAATGACCCTTGTTTTTTTTTCTATAGGACTCATAATTTGTCAAAATCTCCTTCTACCCCGCCCCATCCATTCATTCCCTTGAAGGTAAGGGAGGTTCAATGATATTTTACATTCTACGTTGTCCATGCCCTTTCCTCATCCTTTTTCTATTACATCCTCCTCAAAAAGTCTTTATTGACTTACAAGGAGCAGAAGCGGAAAATAGAATTACATTTATATTGACAGTCTGACGCTGTCTCACTTCACCTGTACACAAAATACTTTTTTCTCTTCTCAATTCAATTCTAAATTGCAATTTCTTCAAAAGACCTCATTCCCCTCCCCTCTCCGTGACAATTCCGAAAAATCGGTCAAGTAGAAGTAGTCAGTCAATAATTTAAATTAAAAAACTTGGATCACTTATTGTGAATTCATTTCACGTTCCACTTTCTTTCCCGCCCACCCTCTCTTTCTCCACGTCCTTTCGTGAGAGACATTGACGAAGTCAATTAAAACACCATTTTTAAAAAAAAAATTCCTTTCTCCACGTGTACGTCTTTACATAAAAAATGGGATGATGAAATATCTCCATATTCTGCAAATTAAACTCACTTAACACACTTTCTCCCTCTGTCTCTCGTGGTACATAAGCATAATAATTAATGCTTAAGTAGGTAGTAAGTTTGGAAGAAAATCCATAAAATGATTTTAGTATTCTCAAATTTTGAAAGGAGTGACGCGGATCACTTGTTGTGTTCAGTAGTTACGATCTTACGTGAGAGTTAAGAATTTGGGAAATTGTGTGTGTGTGTGTGTGTGGACGGAGGGTCATGGACCGTGCATTTGTTTTGTTACGTACTTCACGGTCAATACTGTGCTATGGACGGTTGAGACGTGTGTGTGTTATTTGAAGGTCTTGACTCGAGACGGAGATATCTTAGACGTCTGTAGAGTTCCGTCAAAATAATTAAAAAGTTGAGCAGCATCTCAACTCAAAGATTTTGTGGTGGAGTTCACAAGTGAATATTGGAAAGAGATGCACATGAAGGAATATTTATCCATTCATGTGTTCTACGTATTGCATGAATCCACCAAATTCAATGTGACTGTATCTCAGACTTTCTTCAATGAAAGTGCCTTATGGAACTTGCAACACCACAACAAGACCAAAGCCTTATGAACCTGAAGTGAGAATATGAAAATGTAAAGATAAATCAATTCTTAAACTTGCTGCAAAAAAACCAGTTTTTGTGAGTTTCCTTTCTCTCGAGTGAAAGGAAAAACTTGTCAACAGTTTGGATTTGAATTGTAAATTTGAATTTTCATATCCACAATATTTTTTCACTAATGCCATTTTCTTCATATTTTTCTCATTCTTTTTTTTTCATTGACGTCACATTAAATTCATTTTCAATTTTTTGTAGAGAAAAATAATGTTAATTTTTGTAAGCTTTTTTACTTTTAATAAAAATATAGTGCTCAGTGTGTACGTCCGTACACGTGTAGGAAATTAAATTCCACTGGGAAAAGTTTCTCCTCTTTCTTTCCATTCCTTCTCTCAACCTTCTACCTTCTTCAATAAATCTGGAAGTCAAGGGATATTTGTATGAACAGCACAAGAGAAGACAAGAGTACTCACAAACAGAAGGGAGGATCCCAGTACCCTGTCGCAGATACGGATTTTTCCATCTTTCTTTTATTCAAAGATAAAATACCTCATGAAACAAGGTCAACTGAGGGTGAGGTTTATTCTGTGCATCAAGTTGAGTGAGAATTTTTGAAATATTTTTTCTCTCTTCCTCCCAAGACTTGACTTTGAAAAGGAGACTCTTGCCAACTTTCATTTTTTTTCTCTCTCAAATTAGAGTCCCCTCTTCGTTTTCACCCTTCTCCTCCTTCTCCTCTGCCTCCTCGTTCTCCTCCTCCTTTTCTCCAGCTACTTGTTAGGAGTCACAAAGCCCCTTTTGTGTAATTTCCACATACACACGCTCTTCTCCCCCAAAAAAATAACCAGCACTTTTGGTTGTCATTAAGCCCTAACGATTCTTTTTTTTCTATGGCCAGTATAGAGTGCTCGTAATTTCTCAAGTTCCTACACCCTTTCTTTTCTCCCTCCCAACCTTTATGTGTGGCTGTGTGAGGGAAGGGCCAAGCAAAAAGACCGCACACAAAGTCAAGAAGACCCCCAGCGTTAATTTAGACCAAAGTGAGTCCAGAAAAATTGCATTGTGATGTGAGTGAAAGTGTGCAGTGTGTGTGTGTGACTGACCCCGCCTTATGTATGTTGTAAGTACAATTAAATTGAATGCACTTTTCCCAATTTCCACAAATTTATTTCATTTATTTTCCAACCTTCCTTCCAGCCTTGACTTGACTTGAGGAGGAAATTGATATAAAAAGAGAAGGAGAGAAATGAGGAGAGAGAAAAAGAAAAAGTTGGGCGACACGAACGGAACCGCTCAAATTTTGCAGACTCTGTGTCGCCCTTTCCACCCATCATCTTTATCTTTTAATCAAATAATGGCTTTGTGCAGAGTTTGTGTGTCTCTCCCGGCCTTTGTGAACATGATCACACACACACTGCTATTTTGTGCAAGTGTGTGTGCTCGATTCAGATGCAACCCTCGCATTAATTATTATGTATGTATGGCCGAGGTATGGTCCTCTTCCAAATTTACACCAGTACCGTCCTGGCACCGTCTTAATGAATTTTCGACACCCGTTCCCTATCCTGACAACACATGTGATGAGTTGCAATCCCTTTTTCTTCGTCTTTTTCATCAAAATAACTTTTTCTGTAACTTAGCTGCCATATGTAATCCTTGACGGTGGATCAAGGAAGATGGAGGGAAGGAAAAAATATGGTTTATCCTGTTCCAGCCGTCGGTCACAAGAATTAACATTAACCTGCCTCACCTTATAAAAGAGGAGGAGGGAATATAGAAGGATGAAAGTTAAGGAACGTTTCCTTAGCTTGTGCGAGTTGTGTGTCTTCATACATACATTTGTCTAACTTGAATGTTGGAAATTCCTGATTAAGCTTGTCTTTTCAATCTTGTCGTCATCTTGTCAGCACACTTACCCCGTATGTCTCTTAATGTTTGAAAATGTGTGTGTAGTTGCAGAGAGAGAGAGACAGATGACAAGTTTTCTTTCGTCTCATAAGATGAAAATTGAGTTAGAGGATAACATCTTTTTTCTGTTTTTTCCCCAAATTTCCCGTGTACACAGAATTTCATTGGAAATTCATTATCCAGAGTGGAACACTCCACTTCCCTTTTTTTCTCTGGGGATGAAAAGGTATTAAGCCATCACAAGATGTTTAAGGACATTGATGATGATATCCCAAATTATTTTTTGACAGTCCCTTGATATTCATTCTAGACGAATGAGGATGAGAGGGGAAAGGACGAGATATTTAGTGTCATAGCATGGCATATCCGATGCAATTTAAGATAGGAAGTAAACGTAAGATCACCAAAGATTCCTTATCCTTTCACTCTCTCTCTCTTTCGCATCCTTTTCTCTCTCTTGCTCTCTTGAATGCTACAGATTATGTACATTCTTTACTTTGTACCACTACCGTAAAAGTTCCATTCAAACACAATAATCTTCTTCTTCTTTCCATGTACTGCAGTTAATTTTGGAAGAGCTCTTTCCCTTCTAAAAGTTTTATTACTTTCTTAATAAGATTTGAACTATGAATTTTTGTTTCCTTCTTGTCTTGGAAGCCCCGGGGCTTCTAGGGAATATTCCGAGTATTTACAGCTGTTTCCTAAAGGGAAAAACAGAGAAGTAGTCAGGATGAGGAGGAAGAAAAGATCCATGTTCTCTGTCCTGTTTTTCTCCTCGTGTATTTGAAATGATTAAATGAACTTTCCCCGGAGTTGAGACGTCATTTGTCACGTTGAAAACATTCTGTAGAGACAGGTGCGAAAATATGTGGCCTTGTTGAAATTGTCCTTATCACATTCTCTCTCCCTCACTCTCATTCCTATATTAATTTGGAGAAGAACAGGAAAAACTAAATGAGGATTGATGTTTGTGAAATGTCTTGATAATGTCTGTGCATCCAAATACATGCACACCCAAGTCCCGGTTCGGAGTAAATGTGAAGTAGAGCAGGTAAAGGGATTCGGGGATATATGGATTACAATGCAAACGCAAGAAAGTCCTAGGATGAACAGATTATAATTATATGTAGTGTAGTATTATCTCTGTCCTCCTCCCCGGATTTTTCCCACTGTATTTTTTACTGCAAGAGATATTTAAAAGTACTCATTTATACAAGATGGTACTTAAGTTTACTTGAGTTTGAGTGCCTGTGTACGGCACTTGACTGTTTGTAATAGTTTGTATGTATGTAGAAGAGTTGGAACGGTGCATACTGTAAATATTATACTACGGTTAATTTGAATACTTTGAGAGCTTGTGGTTTCCTCTCTCTTCATAAAGTAGTCTAGCCTGGGCAATGGAGATAAGCTTTGCGAGTTGCAATTTGAGGTTTAGAGATTATTCTCGTTTTGCTGTACTAGTAACCACGTGGTAGAATGCAAGGAGGAGAAGTGGCTGAGAGAGATATTAATAATAATTATATTTATCAGAACCATGAAAAATTTTGCATTCATAACAGACCATAAAAAACCCACAAGATATTAAGTATGTGCACTTACTAAATAAGTATTTACGACACTCCATGAAATTTTCCAAAGAGCAACATTCTTTCAATTAAGTTGTTTCTCTTGCAATCAATTTCTCTCTCTCTTTCTCCAAGTGGGTGGTTTGTACTGGAAGATGAAGTATATTTCATTGGATGAGTTCAGTTGTGACTGACATGTGGCAGTGAAAGTTCTCTCACGGATACGGAAAATACCTCTGCAATCCATCTTTATCCCCAAGCCCGTGTAGTACGTTACATAAGTTATCCTGGCTGGAATGTTGTACGTATAAAAGTGCAATAAATATATCTATACACATTGACGGAGAGTAGGAATGTTTCCTAATAGACAATATCTATTAGACGGAGGAAAACCCGGCTCGGGTGGTGTCTTTTTTGAGGAAACAATTTGACGGCTGTGGTTTATAGCCACGTGCCATCATGAGTACATATTAATGGTGCGGTTGGTTGGAGGAACGTTCCCACGTAAGTATCTGCCAACGAGACAAACCGTCATATGCTCAAACTTGTGTAAATATTTGTTTGTTGTTTGGATCGAAATAAGGCTCCCATACTCAATTACAATCCCCGTGGTTTTCTCCTTTCTCTCCCTTTTTTCCTCCTCGATTTGTCTCTTTCTGTGCGTGTGTGCTTTGTAATGACGTGTGGGAATGCTCACCAAGTGTATACTGTACACGTATGTTTGATTTTACACGTTTTCGAATGACGAAAACATTAGGAGTAAAAGTTATGAATATTTCACCATACAAAATTTCCAGAGAAAGGAATAGCAGAGATAGAGACAATGCTTTCTTTTTTTTGACAAAATAATATTCTCAACTCCCCAATCAATCTACATGGATCAATGTGCCAGCTGTTGCAAAAGTTATACATTTTCATTCTTACGTGCATTTTTATACTTGTATTTCATTCTCACGATCCATTTTTGGATGGCCATTAACAAGTTATTTTTATTTTGATGTGAAATTTCAATGTCACACTCCTGCATACTTAAGGAGAAATGAATTTTCTATATATAGATTCTACTTTTACTTATAACTTGATTTTGGGAAAGTCGCGTGAGATAGTTAGATTTCCCTTTTCTCCCTGGATAGTGATTTTCTCACTATCCATCAGATACTGGGACAGGGACAGTCATGTCGAAATTCATTAAACTGTTTTTTTGAAGTTGTGATCCACTCCTTCCTTTCTTCCATCACAATACTTTGAATAAATGGACTATTACGTCATCGTATTCTCTCCCACTGTGATTTCCATTGCAGCCCATCCACCATTTACCGCCGCCTCGTGTGTGCGTGTGTCTGTGTTTGTATGAGGATTTCCATTTCCACCTGTCTTGACGCATCATGTTATTCCATGGTTTTATAAAAAATTACAAATCGGCATGTTTTCTCCCATCCTATTGTATTTTCCAACCAATTACGGTCATTGCCATGCAAAGACCTCCTCCTCTTATTTCTCCGCTTTCCACGTAATATTACAATCAAAGAGAGAAGAAGTTGATTAAAGTCATTGAAGATCCACTTCAAAAAAACATGTTTGGCCGTCCATCTTCTCTCATGATGAATATTATCATTTGATGTGATGGTGATTTTGCTATCACAATCTAATAGCCTTTCTACTCAAGAATGGTTCAAAGTGCTTTACGCAATTTAAATATTAAAATAAAAAATTGACGACACAAATGCACTTTCCCCTATTCTCTCTCTCCCTCTCTCCCTCCTTCCTCATAAAAGAATATGCTTTCTCTGCGTGTGTGTACCTTTTTATTCCTGTGGTGTGTGTGTTGTTGACGCACTGAAGAGGGTAATGAATTGAAGGTCCTTGGACTCAGTCACGTGCTCTAATTTCCTTTTTATTCCTTCACATTAGAGTTATTTCTCAAAAGGATAAGGGAGAAAGGAGGAGAAAGGAGTGCTTTCACCACATCTTGAATTCTTGGGCTGTTACAAATTACTCAACAGTCATGGTCTGGTCTTGTCTGGTCTGGGTAGACTTTGACTCCACAAAAGACCTCATAATTACGATGCTGAGCAGCCAAAATATTTTACTATACACATCTACTTACGCGTGTGTTTGTGGTGGTTATGTGTGTGTGTGCCAATGTTCAATGTTCTTGTGGCATTCAGCTTGACGGGGGGTTGTTCTGCCGAGAGAAAAAAGCGGAGGTAAATTTCTTTAGAAAAAAAATTGAATAAGGGGGATTTAGAAAGTTGTCAAGTTGATAAAAGAATTCCAAATGACGTATTCACCATGTTTATAAATTTGTTGTTGAGCGATGCGGTAGACTAATATAAGTAATGATGCGCGTGTTTGTGTGTAGGGTTGTTATGTGTGTGTGTAGGGTTGTTATGTGTGTGTGTGAAGAAAGGGAAGGTTTTCTATCAAATTTCGTCTTATTGATTCCCACCAACCACTAGAGTGATGAATCGGGGCAGGGGGTGCTTTTTCTTGGAGAAATAATGGGGAGGTGTGAAAAGAGTATTCTCCTTCTCTCCATCTTCCAAAGATTTCATGGCTGACAAGTTGTCTGACAAATTGAGACATATTATGTAAAATATTGGCCACCATTACGAAAAAAGACGAACCTATTTATGTATTCTTGGAGGAGGAGGAGGAGAGTTCTTTTGTCCGCATCGTTGATGACATTTTAGATAGTGGTAGCGATGCCAATTACAGGGAGGCATCTTTACTCAGTATTAGACCTCATAAACTTGGACCGGGGGAGAGAATAGTGAGAAAACGGGATGGATCGGGATGGATCGGGTTGGATTCGATGTTGGGGGGATGGATTGAATGACAAGAGTAGCCATACACCCAACTAATTAACTGTTATCGATGGTTTTCCTAGTTTACCCTACTAAGACGTATATATGTATGTAGCTCCTGTCTTCCTAAACCAATTCAATTAATTTTAATTGCCATATCTCCACATATGACTGTGTGTGTGCGAATGCGTGGGTGTAATTCTGTCGGATAAAGATGGGAATAAAATCATGAATTTTAATACCCCTTTTTGGGCAACTTTACTAGCTTTTCCCACGCACAGTGTTTATGTGATCGTAATCAGTACTTGATTCGTGTTTTAATTAGATCATTAAATTTAGCTTCAGACGCTTTTTCTCAAGTTGGCTGTTGGGTTCATTTAGAATTTTGAATAGTTTTTGCGTGATGATTAAAATGAAGGAAAAAACTTTCACTCCACTCTTTCTTTCCACACTTTCACTGTGATGAATGAAGAGTGTGTATTAATTAATTATTGACGCTCTGAGAGATCACGCATACAATAGGATGTGAAAATTCATCGTGACTGTCATTTTTGTGTGTACATTAAGTAACGAATATGTCACTCTCTTTATTTTTTACAGGGAACGCTTTGGTCATCCTAGTTGTGACACTCCACTGGCGAATGCGGTCTATCACAAACTATTGTAAGTAAAAAATAATCTCAATGATATTTACACACTATTTACCCACTTGTACACAAATAATACTATTTTTTTCTTTGAAGGTCTTGCAAATCTAGCCATAGCAGATTTCTCTGTGGGGATTTTTTGTGTCTACCAAAATCTTTCTTTGATCCTCATAGATAGGTAAGTCTTTTCATTTTTGATTACTACATTTTTTTGATCCTCTTCCGGTAAACATGGAGTATTTGACCTCCGGCGGAGATTGAAAATGTGAATTTTTGACACACTGTCAAAATATTTGTCCCCACCACTTGGGAGGGTTTTGACTTGAGGAATCTAGTTTGAGTAAGACGTAGTAGTAAAGCGGAATTACGACTTTTCCGAATTTATTGGTCAAAAAAAACCATTTACGTTGTGTGCATCTTGAGATGAACAGAAAGTGTCATGTTCCTTTCTTTACTTGTACAAGACATCACTACTCCAACGTCCATGTACTTCTTTATCCTCCATTTCTCTTTCTTTCCCTTTCTCCTCATCCTAAGATTTTCACTGGCCCAGTGACTGTGACAAGAGACAAGGACATATGAGACATCAAAGGGTCAAGTTTCCGCCTTTTCCTTCCATTTTTTTGAAAAGAAGACAGTGCATTTTGTCAAGTCAAGTCACACAAACTTTATTTTATATATTTTTGTCTCCAAGAGTCAAGTACCATGACAAGGAGAGAGGACTGTAGTCGAAATTCTTGCATGAACTGCAATTTTTTATAACAACCTTTTCTCTCATCATGAGAGTCTCATGTGTGTCCTCTTTTTTTCTTTTCACACTCAACTATATTACATGGCAAATGGCCATGATGATAAAAGATGGGCTTTGTGTATAAAATGTACTTTCTTCTTTCTCTCTCTCTCTCTCCCTCGACTGAAGGTACTTTCTTCACTATGTCGTCCAGTGTTAATACACTTTCCGCATCTCAAAAAAATTCATACAAGATATGACGAAAGAAGGATAAGGATAAGACCTTGAATTTAATACCTCTATATTTAACTTCAATACATAATTGGCACAATAGTGTTCGTTAGGGAAAGAAGATCCGAGAAACTCAAAAGGAATTACAATGAACTAATAATGATATCTCAACTTTCTCTTTTCAAAACTTGTGGATTTAAGTTCTTCCGGAGGCATTCACTCTTACCTCGAAATTTATACTTTATTTGTTAAAAGGAAAGACAAATTTGTCCTTGCTTTCAACAAATGTCAGGTTAAGAACACCGAATTAATTTGAAAGAGAGTTAAAGGTCCTTGCCCGTTCAAGGACTGTCCATAAACGTGTCTTTTTTTGCTAGATTTCAAAAGAGCATTTGTTAGTTAATTTAATGGGCAGTGTCCATAACATGCACACACTTGTGTACTAGGTAATGCAATTTTTTTGCATAAGAGTATGGACTCACTACCGTACACTGTGTACTTATCATGATACAGCACGAATGCACGAAGAGTAAATTTCACGTTACGACTCTTGCTTTCCAGGAAATGTCCTTAAAATTTTGGTTTTCCTTCGGCTCTGTTGATTTTTTTTTTAAAAAAATCTCTTATTTTCTCTCTACTCCATAACCTTTACTCTCACACGAGAAACCTTTACAATGTACCGAGTTGAGTAATGTCTAGTTCCAGCTGATTGCACTCGTGAAAGGCGAAAGAAATGTTCTTGTGTGTAGTAAAAGAAAGGAGGAGGAGGAATGAAATTTTTTTACAGTCCGCGACAAAAATGTCTCTATACATATGTACGTAGTACGTAAATGTAGGATTTTTTTACAAAGTCCGCGTAACACTCTTGCACTCGGATTTTTCTTTGCATGAATTTATATATATATTTTATGTTGCCAGGAATCTAATATCTTGGTAGAGCGGCGGTGTGTGTGTGGACATGAGAGTGTGTGAGTACAAGAGAGAGAGTGACACATGGATGAATTTTTGAGTGCAACATTTTTTACTGTAAAAATATTGACTTGTATAATGGATGGATGAGTTTATATAAGTGTGTGGACTTGTAGAGGCCTTTCAAGAAAATATCCAGTGAAACCTCACTGAACCTCTTCAGATTATTACGGTACAAAATGTTCAGTTTGTTTCTCCAGAAATTTTAAAGTTGAATGCTTGAATGCTTCCATTAGATTGACAGTGTAGTGTAAAGTGTGTACATGGTGTGTGTGTGTGTGTGTGTGTGTTTTCAAGGGAAAATATGATGAGGGTATTGATCCATTGATCCATCTTTATTCTCAGAATATTTATTTCGGCCTCCTTGCACTTGACGAGTTAAAAGATTTGAATTCAAAGGGAGAAAGTATAATAATATGTGGGATACTTGTTTAATGTTCTCTTTTTTCTTGTCGGTCCAGAAGACTGAGATCTGAGTCCGTGGTACAAAAGAGGGTACATGAAACGGACGCCCTGATTGTGCGTGTGTGTAGAAATGCACAAAATGGAAGGAAATAGGCTTATCTGTGTACTACACAGTGTGTAAGCATTTCTGTTCAAAAATATTCTACTCCTCCTTTCTCCTCCGCTTTTACAAGACAGTCAGAAAAATATTTAAGGAAGGAGGAGAAAGCCGAATGAAAACTTTCACTTGAGATGAACAAAGGGGCGAGAGTGTTTCATCATGGAACTTTCCATGATTCCTTATTCTGAATCACAATTTTGGTGGTTGGTGCCTTTCCGTCTTTTGAATGAGGGAGGCAGAGGAGAAATCTTAGTTTTCTTACATAACAACCAAGAGATTACTGATATTATGCCGCAGTGAGGGAAAGGAGGAGAGAAAATAACAAAGTTTTACATTTTCTTCCCGAGAGAGACAAAATAATAGTTAAGATTACATAAAGATTTACCATGTCCTAGTAATTACTCAGAAGTTTTGCTATTGTCCCTGTTCAATGTACATAAATACATATGGAAGATTCTTTTGTTTTCCCTCTTCCATCCATTCTAAAGCTTTTCTTTCGAATGTTTGAGAGTCTTAAAAAAATTTTGCTTTTGTCTAACTTGTTCCACACAATCAAACATTAATTCATTAATTACATGTTTAATTTTGGAAATAATTGTGTGCATGACTGCAGTGTCTGTCTTTCTCGCTCTCTCTGAAAGATTCTTGATGCTTTATGGTGACAAGGACAAAGCGCCTCACTAATTTACAATTCATCATCTTCTAGTGTCAGTGTGTACTTTGCTGTCTTTAGAGATGCTAAAGATGATCTTGAAAAGATCCTTTAAGACAACTGAGCAGCAGTGCTAGTTTTTGGATTAATTTCTTTGACAAATTCAGGAAAGATTAAAACATAATCTTTTATGAACTTCGCATGCTCTGAAAATGTCATGGTCTAATAAAAAAAAGTGTGGGTCTCTGATGACTTTTCTTAAATATGGAAGAGATTATTTTCCAGGAAATTGTCAATTGTTTACTGGAATATGAGATTTAATGTTTATTACTTTATTTTAATTGCAGCTGGATATTCGGAGACACTGGGTGTAAGCTGTATCACTTTGTGAACAGGTAT
Source organism: Pygmarrhopalites habei (assembly GCA_009870185.1). NCBI lineage: Eukaryota > Metazoa > Arthropoda > Collembola > Symphypleona > Arrhopalitidae > Pygmarrhopalites > Pygmarrhopalites habei. The sequence goes on from WJFB01001284.1 coordinate 29,870, forward strand.
TTATGATAAAAACCTTGTTACTAATTTTTGTCCTCATGATTCTGATCCGTCATGGTTAGTTATGAGTACAAAGGAGAAAGTACAAATGTATAATTTCAATTGGATTCGGTCATTGCCTCGTAAAGTCATGAATCATGAAACAAGAATCCCATTGAGAAATATTGGATACTTTTAATGATGAATCGTATTTGATTTCACAGTCTTAGCCACACAGCCTCCATTCTAATCCTTGGTAAGACACACATATGGAAAACAAATATTTATTTATTTCAACGTACATATTTACTGTCATGTCGGTCCTAATGTATCATGTGTCTTTAAATCAGACCCTAATGTCTTTTTTTGATAATAACTCTCTTGACATTGTGAATTATCTTTGTGAATACAATACATTGTGTAATGTTTCATGATATTTGTTACGTTCCCCTTTACAGTTGTCATTTGTATTGAGCGGTACCTTGCCATCATCCATCCGATTCGGTGAGATTTTGTTTTTTGCTTAAGGGGGAGTATATTTATTTTGAACATGAAACTTAATTCAACGCTTTCTCCATTATTTGGTATCTAGGTGCAAGCAAATGCTCACTCTTCACCGCCTCCGGGTGAGTACACATATACAAGTAATCCTATTGATGATAAAAATAAAATAAATAAGCACGACGGGCGGTTCATCCGTTCTTTTTGGTCATTGTCCTCATCAGTCCTTGTAACCAATGAGCCGAGTCTTATGAGCATCCATTATCTATCTCTCTCTTCTCTCTCTCTGTAAATATTATCATGATTCTTTGTAAGTAGGTAACCTTTCTCTCTTTGTCTCTCTGAGCTCGTCCAGATTTTCTCTTTCTCCCGTCGAGTCGGAAATGCTTTCTCTTTCCTCACTCGCTCTGAGCTTCCTTTGGTTTTGACAAAAGCCCTGATTTCGTTCAGGCCCATTTAAGGCATTGATGTCAAAAAGTAGGACAGACATTATTCATTGGATTCGACCCACAAACACGGGATGTTTTGAACTACCTATGTGTGTGTGTGTGTGTGCGTGTTTGTTGTGGAGCATTTGTGGATGATGCGATAAAAACCATAATAAATAAGACTAAAAAACTTTCAATCCTTCGGTAAAGTTATAATTCCAATCATTTAATTGGTGTCAGTCAAAATTCAGTAAAAAATCGGCCCACCGCAAAGAGCCTCATGGGGAAAGTGTGGTTGTGCGTGTGTGTATATATGATAAGGGTTTTTTTGTATGCCATGAATCATGTCCTACTTGACTGGGACAGGGAGAAAGCGGAAGAGGGAGAAAGTACTCTGGAGATAGTTTTTCTTCATCGTAGTATAGAGCTATCAAGGAAGTTCGAACTGAACTCTCCTATTGCTATCTTCCCTTATTGAACAGGAAAGATGATGAATGGGTGAATTTTTCAGTGTACCCAAAAATTTTATTACAGGGTCAGTCGGTTGGCTTGATGTAAAAAATCAATACGGCTACTTATTATCCTTTAAATAGAAAATGGTCGTGGGTGAAAGAAATGCCCCATGAAAGGATGGTAGAGTACAAGAAACGTTACATACATCTTTCTCATGTGCCCTGGAAGTCTCGGATCATGTTTCGAGCGTGAGGAAGGAAAAGCGAAGTAGAGAGAGAGAGTGAATCCAAAGTCAGTCTTGATTGTATTATGAGAAGATAGCCATGGAGAAGAAAAGTCACGGGTGTGTACATACCATACAAAAAGATTGGTTCCAGCACACACAGACACAGGAGAGAAAGAGAGAAAAGGAGAGGTGGTGCAGTAAGTATCGGATTGAATTGACGATTGAAATTCCCTCACCACTTCTAAACTCCAAGTTGAACTGACGAGTTAGTTTTGGGGGTTGGTTTTCTCTGGAGAAAGATTTCCTTTCTCTCTCTCTCTATCTCTCTCACCCACACACACACCCACATACACACCGTACTAGAAGGAAAAGGTTTTTTAGCAAGACTATTGTATAGAGAAGCTCTTCATCATATTATTTTGATCTACCTCTTTCATCCCATTTCAGATCAAGGTTATATACTAGATTGTCAAATTTTTTTCATTGAATTCCCTAGGATTTTATTCCTACTTTTACTTTCCAAAAATCTGCAGTGGCTCAGCTACTTTTTTTATCTTGTACACGGGAAATGTTTATACATACTACGTATGTATGTACTTATGTCCACCCGCCCTCAAAGACACACACACAACTTAAATTACCCTGGAGACTCTCAATAGGACTTCTCCTTCAATAGGTCTTCTCCTTAGTAACAGTCTCCAATTGAGTGCAGTCTCAGTCTTAAGTCGAAACTAGGACTATTGTTACGTATTCTGTACAAATTTTTTGTGGGAGAAAGTCCCTTGTGATCCTAGACTACAGTAGATAGGTAGAGGTAGAGTAAGTTGGAGGCTTAGTTTTTTCGAAACCATGGTCCAGGAATTTCCTTTTTGTATGTTCTTTCCTTTATCTTATACTTTTTTCCGATTCAGTAATTGTACTTGGTGTACAAATAATAAATGATTTCCTATTTGACTTGGCCACAACGGGCACAATGGATATTAGTGTATTTTCACAAAAGAAAATACTTTATCTGTAGGGGATTAAAGACAAATTAGGGTTTCCAAGGTCGTCTTAATTTTCCTGAGACTCTCTCCCGGGTATCATAAATAATACTGGTGCTACGTAACTATTGAAAAATAATGATACTGCAAATAGTGTATTTATACAATGGATGCTTAATTTTTTCTTCAACTCTTCTTAGCTATAATTTTCTATCATGTGAACGTTGTAATATAATTAATTTGTACTCCATATAATTTATTTGACAGTTGACAATCGCTTGCGTGTGGATCCTGAGTGGACTGTACAGTTCTCCACGTCTCTACTACATCAACACAGTGACAATAACCCGTCATGACGGGGAAACGGAAATCCTTTGCATTCCTACCCGAACCCTCTACGACTCTGTCACATTTGACCTCATAAGTATGATTCTCCTCTTTATCATTCCACTCCTCGTCCTCTCCGTACTGTACACCCGGATTGGAATAGCCCTATGGAGAAGTAGTCAAAATCGGATGCCAACTTCCTCCGCCTCCGAATCCTCTTCCAGTAGTTATATGGAACCACAAAAATTTTCTTGTTCTCTCTCCAGCCAACAAAATCCTCACTCTCAATGTCAACATCACAAACATGAGAAATCTACTCTCCGTTTTCCATGTTGTTTAAGTATACCATGCTCAAAATGTTGCAAGTATTTTAGACGACTTTGTCGTGGTCGGAGTGGTCATAAACATAATCGTCGTTCTTCCCACTACCGGAAGAATCATTGTCACGGTCATGGAAGAGGTGGAGATGTTTGTACTTCCAATGGTCTTCGACATGATCATCATGAAAATCTTTCAAATACCCCGACTCCCTGTTCAAATGATATTTGTAATCATTGTTATCAAACGATCCAACTGCAACTCATTCAAGGAACACATCACCGGGAGGGTGAAAGTCATTACACGAATTATGCGGGTCGAAGTAATTCCATCTCTAATGCCTCTTTCAAAAATCTGAATAGTGGACATGGAGAAAATGGAGGAGGAGGAAGAACTCCTTGCTCTACTACTTCCCTCATGACCTGTAATAGTAATGCTCCGTCCTCCCCTTACTCCCTCAAGGAGAGACGTAATCTGAGTCATAATAATGGAAATAATGTTCCACCGACCAAACTCGTTATTAAGAGTGAAGACCCCATAGTGGTGGTCAAGTTTGAGAAAAATAGTTCCTTCAAGAGGAATAGTAAGAAGAGGGGTCGATGTACTATCCTCATGAACTCTTCACCAAACTTCTCGTCCAGTCTGGACTCGACGACAACGATGAGTTCGTTGAAAAATGAGGATGGGACGAGTTGTACTAATGAGGGAGGAAATCAACTCTCTAATGGATCCCATCATCACCATCCTCCTCCTCCTCATCATCCTCCATTTCTCCAACCCCACTCCAATCATTACACGTCGTCTTTGGAGTGTTCCACTCCATGTTCTTGTTCTACTTGTTGTCCAGACACAGTCTCTCTGAGTGAGTCAACGACGAAATGTTGTGGATGTCGGAAGAAGGATGTTGTTCTCATGCCCAATGGTCATACACAATGTTCCTTACTACTGTCTGAACAACAAAAAAATTTTGAAGGAAGTTCACCCTGTGCTGGGAGTAATAGTGTTAATTTTTATGATGGTTCTTGTCCAAATACTCCAATCACTA
>WJFB01001285.1:0-34109 GCA_009870185.1 Pygmarrhopalites habei
CCCGGGTGGGGCCGGTGAGGAGCATACCCTATGTTTTAACATGTAAATACATAGGGTATGATCCTCACCGGCCCCACCCGGGTTCTAATTGGTCATTTACGGTATGTATGTTTGTGTGAATGTGTGTGTGTGTCGTGTTGTCCTCCCAGTAGAATCGGTGACACATGCAACATTATTTCAAGACAAGTTTATTTCAATATTTTATTTATTTAATGTATCAGTCCCCGGCTCTATGCATAACAAATTACTTTACGTGAAGCTCCTGACCTAAATTCCGACACACAAACAGTCCATACACATAAACAGTCAAAGCACAACACAGCACAACCAGTGTATTTTAGAGTACGCAAGGTAAACTGTCAATACATTCTCTGTAATAGTTAATGGACTTCACATTGACCATCCCAAAAATCCTCCTCTAAGGTAATTATAATGGGAAACCTCAACCGGGTATCCAATTTTTAGAAAACCCGTCCCCTTGCTATTTTCTTTCACTGGGAAATATGGAATGAAGGTAGGAGAAGGGGATGAATTGAGCATAATAAATTTTTTAGGGAATTAAAAATAAGAAAACAAACTCGGGGTAAATAAATGGGAGGAGATTTACTCAGAACAAAATAGAAAATAGGAGGGGACATTCTCTGTTGAATGTCTCCGAGAGAAGAGAGAGTTATTTAGACACCAGTTAAATAATGATTGTCATACCCTTGGTAGTTTTAGAATGAAGGGGAGAAAAGAAATATGGAAAGAAATGAATGGTGCAGTTCAAAGGAAAAGACCCATCTTCTGTCAAACTCCTCGAGTACCACTTGGAAGACATTGAATTATATCTTTCACACATTCCACTCCCTCCCTTTTTCCAAACTAAAAATATAGACTCTGGGTAACTCTTTTCCCCCTTCTCTCTGCTAAAACTCAAGTCAGTTAATAACTGACTTGCCACACACACACAATGAATTTATATCCTGACTGTCTTTTCCCTCTTGACAACAGCTCGTTACAGTCTAAATTATGTGATTCCTGTGTGTGTGTGTATTAATGTGTCACTTTTATATGCAATTTACAATTAACAAATTTAAATTTGCGATGTGATATGCTATAATATTTGCTAGCAGACAAGTACAGTGTGTAAATATTCAGTTCTTTTTTTTAAGAAAAGAGAATTCTCACAAAGCTTTCACAAACTGTGCGGGGAAAAAGGTTTCAAAAATTCAGACATTTTTTATCTAATTTCCCCCGGAAATGATTTCTCAAATAATCAACTACAGTTAATGACGCTTCTTGTTTTTTTAATTACCAAGATACACCATCCCCAAAATAATAGTCACTGGAGAAGAGTGTATGGGCTTAATTGGATTACAAGGATAACCTTCGATGACTCAACCATTGTTTATCCCTCTCTAATAATTATCATGTAGCTGATACACGACTGTACTCTATTGTCAGGTTGTTGTTGATCACAGTTTTGGGAAATATCGGATTATCCTTACTAATTTCATGTACGACATTCCCCCCATCCTGGTTAAATATTACAAGAGACTTGTTAATTAGCTATAATTGTCATGTGGGAAGAGGACATGTTCATAGGATATTACAGAGTACAAGGAAAAACAATCCTTCAGTAAGGTAGTGTGTACAAAGATATGGAGGGAGGGGGGGCACATTAAATATGTATGGAATATGAGAGAGGAGGGGGGATGTGAGTATGGGCTAAAGTATCGCATGACCCAGTCAACTATTTTTATTGATGTACACATCCAAGTGACGCCGTCGCTTTTGTGCCGGTTCGAGTGAAATACACAAACAACAGTCACAGTCCTCCTCTCTCCGTCTTTTTCTTATGTTGGCTTCGTTTCTCCTTTGACTACGTCATCTTCGTTGAGGATTAGGTGTGATAAATTCATTGCGAGGAAGCGAGCCGCATAAAAATTGTATGACCGCATCACTAAAGTCACTCCACATACACTTACACACACACTCTCACTCACAATATATCTATATTTAATGTATCTAGCCTCAGCCTTACACCCAGACGTCGCCAGTTTGTCGTCGGGTCGTCATGATGAGGAGTCGTGCGAGAAAATAAATCCAAGGTAATCAGAATGTCCCCCCTCTCTCTCTCTCTCCCTCTCCGTCTTACACACTTCTAAAATGTTCCGAAAATATGCATTAACGAAGAAGGGTAAATTGAGTAGTACTCATTCAAGTCTCTCCTGTTTGAAGATAATGAGGAAAAATTGAAGGCGACCCAATTGTGATGAAATGGCAATTTTGAATGGAAAAACAATATAATGGATCCTTTAATTTATTATTATCAGTTAATTTCATACTCGTATCTCTCTTTCTCCTTCCCTCCAATTCTTCTTTTAGAGTGAATAATTTCATTTAGGTGGTAAGTCTTTTGGTGGTGTGTGGGTGGGTACTTTTGTGCTAAAATTTATGTGGGCTGAACAAAAATTTTAACTCTACAAGCTCTAGTCTTGCCCCATGGATAAATGTATGGAGTTGAGAGGTCGATGAAATAGCCAGTGAATAATTTAATTGAGGGTTTTCTCAAGTCTTTAAATTATCAATGAATTCCATTCACTGTCTTGGGAATGCAGTAATTTCGGATTTGAAATTTTGATTATGTGTGTACAGTAGTGTAGTATAAACAGAGGTTTGTCCTACTTTTTTAAAAAAATAAAATTCAGGTGGTCCAAATATTTGAAGTTATTTTTATCCCGCTATTATTATTTATTATTGAGAAGTTGATTAAGTCAGGCAGGAAGATAAATCTCATTTATTATGATTTTAGAAAAAAATGGTTATTCAATGCAAATTTCTGTCAGAGTTATTTACCACAGTGTGATTGTGTAGAGAGTCATTAAACAACGAGTGAAAATAAAGACATAAAAATCTGAGTGAACAAATAAAGACACTAAAATAATCCTCGAATTCTTGCATACGAAAACAGTACAGAGAGAGAGAGAGACAGACGTACATAAGTCGACTACTTAACAGTGGAATGACTACTACTAACTGTACCCGAGTAATGAGGGAGAGAGAGGAAGAATCAGGAGAACTGCCATGCCATACATCATATTGACGTAGTTATTTGAGGAAAAGACACACTCACTCTATGAATAAATATAAATGGTTCATTCATGAGGAACATATTTTGACGTAATTACAAGTAAATGAAGGGACCGGCGCCGGGTAATAAATAAATGCAGTATTGTGTAATGTAAATTGGGATGGTATTTAAAACAGTAGACATTTTTCAAGTGCAAAACAATTAAATCCTGTCTGTTCTCTCTTGTCTCCCTCCGTCCTTCCCTCCCCGCATTTCCTTAATATGGACTAATGAATTGTGTTGTGTAATAACGACATCACTTTTGACACTGCAAATCCGAATTGACAAATCCTCCTCCTCCTCCTCTCTGTTTGAACCCTGGTTACAGCCAACGTGCAAAAATGACTGATTAGCCAAACTAATACAAAGTTGGCTCGGTTCAAAAAAGAAACATTGGGGGCATTGAATTATTTTTAAAGTTGACTAAATTAAGAGTTCACTGTATTAAAAATTTAATACATCCTATTTTTCAAACAGCATCTGGTCCTCTCTCCTTCCCCTCTCCTCTCTGTCTCCGTGAACAAATTTGCACGAGCAAAAAGTCTTTGTTGAGTAACGAAGGAGAGGAGGAGGGAGAAAATGTATTAGCATTTGAATAGATTCTTCTATGATTAACATTATTAACTTGGTAAACGGCGTTCCGGTTATATTGAACGGGGAGTGAAGTGAAGAGTAAGGAGGGAAGATGATCAAACTCCATATTGAAACCAAATGAGGTAGTTGTGAGAGGTTCAACGATAAATTACAAATTCCACTATACTTTGCACAATTTCCATCTCACATCCTCCTCCTCATGACCACCTAATGACCTTTGAACAGTCAAAAGATACGACTCTCTGGGTTTCCCTGTAGTATCCACACTATTCTACTCCCTCTCCACATTCTACTACAACTAATTTCTTCTTGACGATAACATGTGTAAATAGTACACATTTACACACACACACACAGGCCAAATTTATTTGCCCTGTATCATTGCATAACCTCCGCATATGTACATCCATCGTCATAATCATTGTGTACATACACGAATATCCCTTACAACTTTGGCCGTATAAACCCATTTCTCCTGTTAATGGACAAAAGAGGAGATCAAGTGGTTATCAGAACGAGATGAAAGGTAGATACAGCATCAATTTTTAATAATACACATTGATTTCCCAAACCCGCGTCATCGTCTTTATACACACACACATTCAGGAAACTCTGCTGTACAGGGTGTAAATCAGGAGTTGACAACATAATGACCTGTAGATTAAACACTCTGTGACCTCCTCTTGACATCATATACAAACTCACTCCTTTTCCTCTGCTCGCTCTAACTGAGGAATAACTACTACACTAAAATAGAGTGAAAGGGATACAATGAACAATGAACCTAGTACAGTATGGAAATAGAATTGTGAGTAGAGTTTAAATAAGTTCATATCAACACTCCATTATTATCATTCCTACAACTCTGTCATTCCATTCGTCATTCCTATCTCATCCTCCTCTCCAGTCACAATTCTCTGTAGTCGTAATGAATGTGTGTAAAAATGAAATTGTCCCCCTTTGCTGGGTGTGAAGAAGAGAGGAGTGTGAGTGTGTGTGCAGTATTACTCTTAATGGTAATTTTATGGATGACAACATGTTTTTTCTTCCAAAAAAGACACGATCATTATAATAAAAAAAAGTTTTTTTTCGAAATGACAAATAAATATTAATTCAGATTATTATGGGTAAATAATAGTGGATGAATGATTAAGCTATTAATTTTGACGACACACTCTCCTTCTCTCCTGCTCTTCCCATTTATTGCTTTCCCATGTAAATTTACCCGGACCAACAAGATGTTTGACATGTGTGTTGTACCATTTGTTCTTGTCATTACATCTGTTATGTAATTACGATGAGGAGTGATTAAAGTGTGTATGTGTTTTTTTACTATTTGGAGTGTCGTGTCGTATTTTGACACCTTTTGGGAACATCTTTTGAAATAGACAGCAGTTGTGTGTGTGTGTGGAATATTTCTTGCTTGGAAATTCTTATTGGACGCTCAAATTTTTATTCACTGTAAACAATTCTAGTGTTTTCAAAAAATACTATGAATTGAACATTGGATGAATATAAGAGATTTTTCTTGATAATCTCTACGCTCTATCTTCTTCCTCCTTAAATCTATTTTGTATTCAGAGGACGATTCAGACTTGACATTTCCTTGCATTCCCTCTGACAAGTTTTATTTCTCGCCACAAATATATTTGATTACAGTGTGTGTGTGTGGGTGTGGGTGGAAGTTCATTCAACAAACTTTCAGTTGAATAAAGAGAATCTTCCAAGTGGGACTTGCGTTGGAGAATCTAAGTCAAAAGATGGATAAATGGAAAGGCTTTCCTCCTCCTTTCTCCTGTCATATTAAAGAACTAATTTGCCTGTGATACACTCACACTCACATATTTCTTGTTCATACTAGCAAGTAGACTTTGTATGGTGTACATTTAATGAGTATGTAGTATGCAGATATGAAGGACATCTTGTTCGTCCGTACTCCGCTACGTATGGACTGGGTTGATGTGAAATTAGTGAACGTAAATAATATGTCAAATAACAAATTGGCTTGAGCATCCTTCTTCTCCTTCTCCTCCCTCCCCACTCCATACTGCAATTTACTAATCTTCAAAGGTTCTCTCTCTCCATCTCTCTTTTGCTTTTGGGTAGGCCAACCGGCTCTCTGTCTCTTCCCTTCCCTTCCTCCGCGCTGTCCTTCTTTGTGCAAAAGGTTTATGACTTGAGTGAATGGAGATGAGTTGTCTCCATTCAGTTGACAAATACGCTCTTTGATGCATCAGCTGAGACTTTGAGGTGGGATTTAATATGATGGAGGAGAGATGAAAGGAGACAAATTTCCAAGTAACCAAGTAAATTGTCAGAAATTTCAGCTGCTAATTAATCCATCCTCTCTCCTCTCTATATCATTCCCTCTCCTCATATTCTATTATACAATCCCTTCTCCGCGGCATGCCACGTGGGGTATATATAAAAATTTGTCATCCATACCACTAACACACACACACACGTATATCCATGCCACAAAAAGGTAGGCTCATCATCATCTCATGCCTCCTGAAAATTATCTGAGGTCTCTCTCTCTCAATCCTTCATTATTACATTTCTTCAATGTACCATGATAATCCTAATATTCTCTCATTCTCTTTTGAAAGATTGACTGGATTTTTGGTGGTCCAATTCTTCACAGAAACCAGTAATTTGTTAGACATCATCCATATTAGATTAGAGATGATGATAAGGAGTTCACATTACTATTTTGTATGGACAAATATCCATGAAGGATTTCATCCCTCTTTGTCTATACAATTTTTAAGATAAGCAAGAGACAGAAAGATGGAGTGTTGTAGCTTAGGTGTACATACATTTTGTACACCTACCCAGACTCACATTTAGAAGCATTTAGAGGATTTAGGTGAGGTTGTTTAGGTGGGTTTGGGTTCTTCACGAGGGAGTTCCCCATTTCCCTGTCATCCGTTGACTTTTTTATCTTGCTTTGCATGAGAAGAAAATTAAATATTTACGTGCCGAACTGTACACCAACAAACTTTGGATTTTAGCTTTAACCAAAAGTTTCTCCCTCTCTCCCACTCTCTCTCTCTTACTCTCACACATAAATACAAGAGACTTTCCTCCCTGGACACACACACACAAAGAGAGAAGAGTTGAGGGTGTCTGTAGTGTAATGTAATGCATTGCATCACGATAAGCTCTAATAATGTTCATGTCGTCCTCCCGCCCCATGTTCTTACTTACATTTAAAGTGAGCACGCAAGTGGAATTTAATATAAAATACTCATGTAATTGTGAATAGACTTGTCCAATCCAAATCCAATACGCTGTGCTGTACAGTAAGTTCCACAGACATACACAGAGGAGGGTATTCCTTTGTACACACACTGTCACAGACACACGTATCCATACAAATTCTTCAAGCTTTCTCCACACATTTAACATGTAAATTCCCTGATTTTTTGTGTAGAGAGTGTGTGTCGGAATCCGGGAGAAAGTTCGCGCTTATTGTTGTCCTTAAATCTTTGATCGTTTTTTTCAAAATTGAACTATTAGAAAATTGAGCTTACCTTAGATCATGGCAAAGAATATGGAGAAAGCAGACTTGACAAGGAAGAATGACATGTCCATTTGATTGGTTGAAGAATCAGGCTCACTGGTAAACATCTTTCACATCTTTTCTTGACCACTTTCAAAAAAAATGAAGTACTATGAGAGTGTGCGTGTGAGTGTACTCAATATTGAGACATAGTTGGACTGTGAAGGACGGACTCTAGGTTGTGGGTTTGAGGTTAGAATTGAAATGGAACTGGATTGTCGATTGATGGATGTCGACTAATTTGGTTACTAGATAAATAGTTGGGGAACTGTAATCATAGTCACATCAGGAGGGAGGGAGGGAGGTGGAGAGAGAGGAACATTGCTGCCGCCGTGATGAGTAAATACTAGAATCAATTTGGCTCGTACCTTTGTAATAGTTTCAAACGTCAATATTTGTTTTGGTGAGCTGGAGAGGAAGTGAGTGAAAGGGGGAGAGAAGAGTAGGAAGACATGCAACCCGTGGTTTACCCAATATTATCCTCTGAACCCCTCCTCCCCTCTTTTCTTCCTCAGTCCTCCGTCTTGTTCTTTCGCTAAGCGAGAGAGAGAAAAAGGGTTAGAGCGGGAGTCAGAACAGTTGCTCCAACACAACTCCCATCACCCGTCAATACTCTCAATTATTCACAAGACCCATTAGCACTCCCGTCACACAGCACCCCACAGTACACGTACAAACACGACAATTTCTTTCACTGTATACCTCCACACAACAACACACAATAGATAATTTGTTGTGTTGGTAAAACCCGAGGACTGAGATGGTATTAATGTGTCAATTCCAAAATATAAAATATTTTCACTTTCCCTCTTTCACCAACTCAGTTTCAAATTTGTGGAGTAATTTTTTATTATTTGTATTATTGAGTTAGGAAGATGTTCAGGGTAGATACGGAGAGTTGAAGGTTGTTCAGTAGTAGGACAAGATTTATGGAGCAGTGTAAAGATGTAGAGTGAAGGAGGACTGGCGACTGGATATCGATGAATTTTTTTATTGTATCTTCCGCAATAACTCCAATTTTTTTCTTGTAACTTTGTAAAAATGGATTTGTAAAGGAGGGAATAAATGTACAGAACTGGAAATGGAACAAAGTTACAAATAAATATCTCAAATATGTCAAAAATTTTTGTGTGTGTGTGTCTGTGTATGTAGAAAAATATTTGGAATTCTGTACAGAAACCTTGACTGTCATCGGTGTTCTGTGCGTGTGTGTGCAATGTGTGTGTGGGAAGAAGAATGTGTCAGGATTTTTTTTGCACTAATTGGACACAATTGTATAATTGTATAATTATTTTCTTTGGAGCATGATCCAACTTTCTCCTTGCCCTTGTATAGGACACTGCAGTTATACAGTAGTTGCTGTACTTTACTGTCGTTGTGCGTGTGTGTGTGTACACTGGAGTTTGTCAGGATAAAGTTACAGGCTGTCTGTTCTCCTTATTTATTTTTTTGACAATTAATTGTGACAGAGATAAATTGTCAAAAAGAATTGTCCACTTTTGTCTTCTTTTTCTCTTGACCTCAACACTTGCTTCCTTTCTTCTTTTTTGTTGTCTTGTTTTTGCTTTTGGAATTTAGTGTAACAATTTTTTCAAATTAATTTACTTGTGCTCACACGGGAAGAGAGAAATTTTTTGGTGAACCACAAAGAAGTGTGTGTATGTCAACAAAGAATCTTTCTTCTTATTTATAATGTTTCAGACTCACTCGTAGAGTACAAATGTCACTTGTTATCCCGTCTTCTCACTTTCACGTCGTCTGACGAGACTGTGGTAACCTTGGAGAGTGTGACAAATAATTATTTTACATGTACAAACTTTAACTTGTGTAGAACAAAAACTAGTTTTGTGTTTGCCTTTCACCCTCTCTCACCCTCTTCTTGTCTTCTATTACAAGTAAGGACAAGTTTGTCCAAAATTCAACTCAGAGCTTTTGAGGGAAAAGAGTGAAAGTAGGAGAGAGAGAGAGAGAGAGAGAGAGAGAGTGTTGTTGATGTTGCTGTTGGGAAGGATCGTGAGTTCGAGAATGAAATGAGGATTTTAGGAGAGAGGAGGACAGAGTGTGTGTGTAACAGAGCAAGAGCAACAGAATACACATCCACACACAACACACCACCCAGCAGACAAAGAGTAGAAGTGTAAAAAGAGAGGGTAAGGAGGAAGTCTTCGCTTACACTATATGTAGTAGTGTATGGCCTGAACGAAGAGAGAGAGAGCGGAGTAGAGTAGAGTAGAGTGAGTATTGAGTTTTTGTGAATGAGGACTGTGCTCTCAAGCCCACGTCTCTGAACAGACTGACTGGTTGCTTTGAGTAAGTCGGCCTTTACCCAAACACTATATCCTCCACTCCAGCCCAACGTGAGAGAGAGAGCGTCGTTCATACGAAAGAGAGAGAGACGGGGTCGTAGAAGCAGCCTCGTTCTCGGGGAAATAAGAAGAAGGAAACGGTGCGTATATTTGAGAAAGTTTGCATGTCTTCCTTGCAGCGAGAGTAGGAGGAGGAGGAGAAGAAGCAGCCGTGGATATGGGATCTCGTGGAGAGACAAAATAAATCGAGAAAGACCCAGAGAAATACAGGCTATCTATAACTACATCACACACACACACACATTCACTCCCTCCCTTTCACTCCAGAACAAACCTCATGTACATAGTATGGCCTATATCGTTTTTTACACTTTACCATTCGATACTCTCTATCTCCCTTTATTGTATACACACAGCGAGGCAAGCACACACACACAAGAATTGAGTCGAGCTGGAGAGGAAAAGCAAGTTTTTTTCTCTCTGTATTTGCAGCCTCCTCCTCCTTCCCTTGTTTTTACTTCCCTTTCGGCTCTCAGCTTTGTGTCTTCCCTCTCCATGTGTGTGTGTGTCTCACCACCCAAGTTCGTGTTGGGCTAGCGCTACTCTGTGTTTGTGTGTGCTGTACGGTTTTTTTGTCAGTATTTGGCTATCGCCCACGCTCAACTAGCGTTTATATATAAATATTCGGGAAAACAGAGAGTAAGAGTTCTCCATGTAGCCTCTAGCTGTTATGGACCAAAGATGAAAAGGAGAGAGAAAGGAAGGAGAGAGAGTACATGGACAAAATGAACTTATGCTATAACTTCCTACCCGTGAAAACTTTATACACTTTGAATGCAATGTTGTGACTCCTCAGTCCCTATACTAGGCTACTACAATACCTACTAGTAGATAGGGAAGGTTGTGGAGTGGAGAGAGAGAGAAGAGCATTTCACTTTCTCATGTGTACAGATGCGGGTGAATATAATAATAATCCTTTTCCCTTGTCCGGGTATTACCTTGAGGTCTAAATCGTCCCTCCTATACTAGAAGTAGTAAAGGAGTAGAGAAAGAAAGAAGGGAAATAGACATAAATTTAATATACACACACTAAAGCTACATTATTCTCCAAGGTTTTCGAACATCTCTCTCTCTCTCTCTCTCCACACACTCTCTCTCTTTACATATGTATGTATGTAAGGGACATATGTATGTAAGGGACATATGTATGTAAGGGACATATATTTTGCATTGCCTTGTATCACATTACGTTCCATGTCTACCTTTTTTTCTTCCTGACTCTTTCGCCTTTCCCTTTGCCCTAACTCGAGTGGATATGGAAGAGAGAGAGTGTGTGTGTGTTTTTGTGTATGCAAAGTCCCATAAGGTGCTTACATAATGCAATCAATATAGCAGTGGAGAGTCTGCACTGCAAGCAGAACCTCATCACCTACATATTTTTTACCCTAAGGTAGGTCAATCAAGTTGTTTGTAGTTAACTTGTACTCAAAGAGTCTCTAGGGTACACCCAAAAAAATTGTGAGACAATACAACCTTCTACCGTATTCAGTGGAATTAAAGTCCAGATGCTTTTTGAAAAAAAAAAATGACTGTACGATTTTTATGAAAAAAGCTGTCTAAATTCAATGCTGCAAAATGAATGATAATGTAGAACTTTCCTAGTATTGCGCAGATAAAATTATTGTTGTGGAATCTCAAGTGATTTCTCCATTGCTTTCACTTGTGTGCTCAGCCAAAAGAAACTAAATTGATTGACACTTTGTTAATTTGAATTGTCCATCAATTTTTTGACTTCTATATAAACTGTAGAAATATTTTGAAGGACCCACAAACAAAATTTTCTTTTATCTTTTCTCCTCCTCCTTATCCCTGACTATAGATGGATGTGGAGAAAGTTAATTTAGACCCATTGTGTCTCTCCACACACGGACCCACACGTGATCTCCCTCTTAGATAGTTGAAACTCATTTAATAGGGAAAAGTGTCTTAGAATTTAATTCCAGGGATTTGGTTGGTATGATGACGTCCCTACGTCCCACGATAGTTCCTAATATGAGGTCTCATACAAATAGTACACTCATTGTGATATAATCCACCGCTGGTTCTTTCACTCGAAGGAAACTTCAGTTCTCTTAAATTTTCCGTACCTACATGTCTACATGTGTCTCTCTCCCCGTGTGTGGATGTCTGTGTGGTTGTAAGGGAGTGAGAGGAGAAGGGGAAAGCTATCCACTTAAAAGGGTTGGGGAAAGTATTTGGTGCTGGGTGGGATAGGAGGAGGATAACCAGTAACCACAGAGTGAAGATGTTTCTTGGTATTTCTCCGCTTCATTGCAGAGAGCATCCGTTTTCCATGTATCCAGCAACTCTGGAATCAGCCAAACACTTAAATCATTGGATTAATATGAGAGCGCTGCCAATAGTAACGTTCGTGGGGATCCATACGCATACACTTGTTATTACGACCTGGAAGATTCCAAGGCCACAGACTCCGTCCCTCTCTTTCTTTACCAACTCAACCAACTGATGTTGGTACATTAAGTAAACATGGGAGAGAAAGAGGAGAGAGGGAGGGTTTTGTGTGTGTGTGTGGGACTCATACCATGCTTCAGTACACAATCAGACGATCGTAAATAAATTCTTGACTACAAATTAGAAAACAAGGAAAGGAAGGAGGGAAGGGTTGGGTTGGGTTGGGATGCTGTATCCACAATATTTTGTATAAGATAAAATGTATTCAAAGCTATTTAAATGAAAACTTCCGGGCAACCATGAACGAAACATCCAGGGAACATGTCAGCTTGTTTTACCATGAACATTTCAAGGAATTCCACGTATTTTATAAATACAAAAATATTATTCTCAATTTGTTCTACCCCTTTCCCCCATTTCCTCATGCTTAATCACCCTCAAACAATTGAAATTAAAAGACTCTATATCAAAATTCATTACACAGCTTTTTCACAAAGTAATATATTACTATCACTGTATGGACTTTCTCTCTTCACTGTATGCATATCATTTTCTCCTATATATTCATTGTAATTTTTTATCATAGGAATATTAAAGAATTCTTCAAAAAAATCCAACCAGGAAAGAAAAATCCCAATTTTTCCTCTCTGTGTGGAACACAAAATCGAATATTCTATTAATAGTCATAGATGAGATCAAAGGGGTCAGTGATAAAGAAAGTGATATCGGTGTGTCTGGATCGTTTTATGTAACTCTTCATGTTCTGATCCACTTCGCAATGGGGGACAACTAAATGGAGGAGACAGGTCAATTTAGCAATATGCATCCTCCTTTATCCCTCTTCTAATTTCGCATAAATTTATTCCCTCTTCCCCTGTCAACAACAAGTGTACAAACACATTTCTTTCTCTTTTATTTTTTCCCCTCACCCGTGTTTTTATGACCATTGAATGTGAACATGCGCGGAAATTTGTGATAAAAACTTTTTTCCCCTGTCTATCTCCACACACACCCTCTCTCTCTCTTTCTCTTGTGCTCTGGTACATATGATTATTTCTTTTTTGTATATCCATGAATATGATACTAGATCCTACGTATGAAGGAGAAAGCTCTTCTTTTTTTCAACAAGTATTTGTTTGTGTACACTACAGCAGTGCAGTTTGTATTGGATGTCGTATGTGTGCTCGGGAAGTTCTCTGCTGGAGCAGAGAGCAGACTCACCAGAGTGCAGGTTTCTCGAGGCAATTTATTAGGAACAGTTGCCGTTGTCGTGAGTGAGATTGGAATATGTTGAACACATCTCTGACTTAACTGTGTGTGTGTGTGTGTGTAAATACACACAACATTTCAAGTTTTTATCTTTGACTTTGAGTGGGAAGAAATGTCAAACGATGGATGTGAAGAGGGAAAGAGGAGGAGGAGGAAGGAAAGAGAAAATTCATTTAATTTGGTTTTTTGGTTTCTGTCACGAGCGACTCATGTAACTACAAAAGCACTCCTCCCCACACACACACATTTATACATATAAATGTAGGACTTTGTGTGAGTGTGTGCAGAGCCCTACTTGTTGAGCAATTTCTGAGAGACAAGTCAAACAAAGGAGAAGGAGAAGAATTTTTTTATGAGAGACTCAACACAAAAAGTCTCAAAAAAATTCATTTCTGGAAAAGAATCAAGTCACATTTATTTCCATGTTGATGCATCCTGTGTCCCTGCATTTTCCTGGTAGCAAGAAAATTAAAATTTTTTTGAACTCCACAGGCAGGCACACATTGTGAAGCAGGGGAGAAAAAAGAGAGTAAAATGTTCCTACTTTCCCATTGTGTACAATCAAATGCATCGTCTGTACCTCATCAATGTTGACAATTTACAATGTATGTCATCTTGGAGGATGAAGATGAGTTTTCCTAGTCAAATACTACACGCCCACAAGTCATTCATACGGTTGCTGGAAGGGACGCAAATTTCAATTTTCTAAAATAGTCTTCTTTTTACATAATTGAAGGATTTTTCTCTGGAACTAATTACAGTTGACTGCTTTCCCTCTCTCACTCTCTCTCTTCTCAATTATTCATAACGCATGACGTTCAAGTGGACACACAACAATTGTGTGTATCATGTTGGACAAACTGACGTCATATTTTTCCTCGTCATATTATTTTAAGAATGGAGTGGGAACATCTTTTACATATTCTAAGAAAAGAATCAAGAGATCTAAGGTTCAGTCATTAATAATGAAAATGAACGAGGGAGGGAAAGTCTACTTTCTTTCATATTTGGAAAAAAGACTGAATCTCTTAATTAGTCTTAATTAATTCACGACTTTCAAAAACAAAGCGTCTTCACACCTCGCATGTGAAGGCAGACAGTCATTCAGACTACGAGTACGGATGGAGACATTTCCTTATTCTTAATTATTCACACATTTGTTTGACATCAAAGTATGTTCACAAGTTAAAAATACATAGTCCTATTTTTGAAAATAAAGTCTTCTTCCCATTCTGTATTCTTTTTATAGTTGTACTTTGCATGAATTTTATGAATGACGACCATATTCTTATTTTAAAGATCTTAAAATTCAGTTTTTGAATAACTATAAATACATTGTTCATTCAATTACGTTTAGTTAAATAATTCATCCCCTCACGACCCACGTCCACTCACTCAGACTTGTCGTTGGTTGTAGTATATAATTGTACCGGTAAACGTCATCTGATGAATTTCTGAAAATAATCTTGAGAATATTTTCTAAAATTACTTTTACATCAAACAAGATTTCTATTTTTGGGAGTGACTTTCTCATTTATCATTCTTTTTGTAGTATTGTATTGTTAGGGTCATAGATGTTAATCACCAACTTCGTCATCCTCACGTAATTTTGTTGGGGAAGGAGGGCGGGCGGTGAGGAAATATTTAATTTTATGCAATCATTCTTGGCTTTAAATTTTCTCCCACTTTCTTTCTGCCACAACAATGTTTTCTTTTACAACAGCACAACAACAAAAAAGGAGGATTAAATGTCCAACTCCAAAGACGACTCTCGTTTCAATATTTATTCAAATTTTCAACAGAATTGTAGTCAGTTCTCAAATTCATTTTCTAATCTTTTTTTTCCATGATTAGAAAAAAAGGAGAACTGGAAATTTCCAACGCAATATAAAATGTAATGCTAGACTAAACCTACACTAATATTTACCATTGATTGAGAACTCATGTACACAAAAACAGACACACACACTTCCTCAATTTCCTCAATATTTTGACTCCCTCATTTTATTTTGTACTACCTTCCATTAAATAAACTGAATAACAGCACTGCTGGAGATTCTGCTTTTACTCTGTGGAGTATTAAATAACATTTCATCTTTCACTCAAGTACAAGTACACTCAGGTATATTTTTAAATTTAATTAAAAAACCCCCTTCACTCAACGTCTGGGAACCATGGAGGCTCAATTCAGCTTCTGTGAACAAGACTTCTTTTCCTTTCTCGCTTTTACCCACACACACACGCTCTAAAAGATCTCCCTTGAATTTCCACACATTTCGGAGAAAAATTGAGAGACCACTATATTTTTTAAATTTTTTCCAGGAAAAATGAAAAGTGGGGCTTAGTTTGTTGTGTATGTAAAATTTTATTTGTTTCTTCTCCAACCCATATTTATATTGTACAATTAATTCCTCCTCTCAAAACTATTCTGTTGACACATCCAAGTTAAAGTGTAAGTTGAAGTCAATCTAATCAGGAAGAGAGTGTGAAATTAAATTTTTTTTCAGGGGAAAATAAAAGCATTTCATAATTCTCTTCCTCCCTCGCTCCAACTTTCTCTTTTCTCCTCCTCCTCCTCTCAAGTCTCCGTCTCCATCCAGTGTGTTCATTCTTATTGCGTTATTTTGTCTCCTCTATCATATCCATCTGAGCTGTAGACATCATGAGAGGTAAGGAGGAGGAGGATTCAATTTTTTTCTTCCTGGAAAGAAACCGGCGTATGATGGTGTAGTGTGTGTGTAAAGAGAGAAAGTGAGAGGGGAGTAAATCGATATCCCGCATTGACTCATGTATTGTGTGTGTGCTGGGAGCGCGTACCATTCATCCGTAGATTGAATGGAAGTATTGAGAGAACAAGGAGAAACTTTGTTGGTTTCCACCTGAAAATCTCGTGAGTAGATGAGAATAGCTCGAATTTCTTTTGTCCTTCCTCACACACAAAGACATATTTTTTCCTATTCTCTCTCACTACAATAATTATATATAGGTAACCCCATTTCATTATAGCACATTCAATGAAAGAGTACACTCCACGGACATACTAAAAATCCACATAAAAATACACATATAGTGAAGGAAATAGGCAAGGATTTTGTCTCATCTCTGCTCAGGTGCAAACATTATTGCTAAAAGTTTTACACACACAATCACACACACCACCGAAAGCTGTTACTCTACCCTCGAAGTCATGTCAGTTGCATTTCAAGTCGTAATGCTTTACTCACGTTGTTTTTAATTTCGAACGTATTTATTATTTATCTTGTACACATGTTCTGGTTTATACCCACACACAGTGCAAGCAGTCCGTGGGTAGAACCTGGAAGAAGAGACAAGGAAGACGTTTTGTCGAGGTATAATAAGATTGTGCCGTGTTTCTTCAGCTTATGGATAATAATATTACTCAAGAACTCCATGTTGCCGTGAAAATATTTTCCCTAGAGATAAACAGTAAGAAGGAGGAGGAGGAGAAAGGAGGCTAGGAAGATTTGATATCTCAGGAAAAGTGTAGCTTTTTTCTTTGGCCGTGATGCAACGCCGAGTCAATCTATACATGTATCTGTATTAGCAGGAGGAGGATAGAAGATGAAGAAGGAATTCACTCCGGATGCTGGATACATATTCTTGATACTCATTCTAGCTTTCCAGTGAAACTCGAGCGTTCTACTATAGTTTTTCAACTTACTTCCTTTTCCTCTGCTCCTTTCCTCCACTTGTGTGTCAATGTGTGAATCCAATTTCCAAACATGTTTGTTATTGTCGGAGAGGGAAAGAAATCATGAAATGATTATTACTACAATCAAGATGAAGCATATTTTTGTACTTACATTTGTGCATGTAGAACGAATTCCCTCCGCCCCTCTAAAATTCTCAGAAAATTGAACACAAGTGCCTCAATTATATGGAGATAAATAAAAGAAAACTTTTGACCCACTGGAGGTACTTAGAATGATCATGGAGGAATGTAAACACACACGCGAGCAAAAATAGGATTCTAATGTTCAGGGTGAAATGTTGAATTGTTTGAGAGGGAAAGAGAGAGAGAAAGAGAAAGAGAGAGCTGAAGTTGGGAGTCCATCAAATTTTGCACAAATGCATTATGACTCTGTCCAGGTGGTCTCGGCGCTTGTCAGGGAAGGGAGGAGAACAGAATACACATGGACATATGGACAATCTGTGCAAATTAGTTTTCTCCTTCTCATCCTCCTCCTCCAGCCCCAGTCCCTGCCAAATTCAACTTTTTTCAGGATCGACCAACCTGACAGAAAATGGAGACATGCAAAATTATTCACGAATCCACTTTTATCTTGCTCCCTTTCTCTCTACCTCTCTCACTACCTCTCTCTCTCCTTTGTAGAGAAGGAGGAGGTGGAAAGCCTGCCTTGTCAACAGCCACTGACATTTCAAGGTCGCTTCCATGCTGCGAGGCCTCTTTCTCTTCTCACTCTCTTTCTCTCTCTCTCCACTTTGAGTGAGAGTGAATGGTTTTAGTCACATTCATTTATGATGTTTTAAACACTCCCCTCTTCCTCCTCCCTGATAAGGGGAGGGAAAACCTTCAACGGTTCATGGCAAAATTTCTCATTTTCAAATCTCAAAGATTGTTTCACTGATATGTGAATCAAACTAAATGTATAAAGTCTTGTAACTCATTATCCCTCTCTCTCTACAGTGTAAAATCTACACACACTTTTACACAATGAAAAGCATTCATGGCATGGGCGTTGATGTAACTCTGCTCCAACCTTCAAGATTAAATATATCCTAGATTAATTTATTTTCTGGATTTCATAATAATAGAATTTACATAATTCTTCATTAATAATCAAAGCAAAAGATCATTTAAACCCATTATGTTTTAAATTGATCTCGAATTTGTAAATGTAGAGGAAGAAATTCTCTCTCCAATTTAAATCACATCATGTATGTATTGTCGTAGGAATCCATAGAATCTCCTCTTGCTCTCCTTTTTTACTTCCCGGATCCAAAGTTTTTACGGTGTGTATGTGTGTGTGTGTTTAATAAGCTCTGCTCATAAATTATAATTTCTCATTTAGAACAGAATAAACATTTAATGTGTGACTGTGTGTCGCGTTGTCATCATGGAGAACGGCGAATTTTTTCCTCCTGTCTCTCCATGGCCTTCCAAAATGTTTTTTCTTCTCTTTCTCTGCGTCTCTCTCAAATTAATTCAAATGATGAATCATCGTAGTAAAATACCAGGGACTCAAGATGAACCATAAAATGAGAAGAGTTAAGGGGGAAAGGAAGGATGCGTCCGCTGCACCACTTGTAAAGATAAGGGAGAGAAGAGAGAGCGAAAGAAAGAGGAATGAAAATATTTGTGTGTTGTTGGCAGTCTGCCCACGACAAAAACCGCGGTACGAGAAAACCTGAATGGTGAGGTTAGAATGAAAATCCCGTAGAGGAAAGCGTCTGTGTTCAAGATTCTGTGTAAGAAAATTGTAGAGAGAGAGAGGGAGAGAGAGGAGTGTGTGTGGAATTGGAGGCAGGAAGCAGATCTGTGGGTCTTAAATAATTCACAAAATAAATTCCAGTTGCAAGAGAAGCATTCGCAACGTGACAAACATGGAGTTTGTATTTTACACTCATCTTCATATCCTCCACACAGACACACACACACACGACTGTACACACTCTGTATGCCTAGCACACAACCCGTCACTCCCTTGGCATACAAAAAGGATTACATTACAAGGAGACAGGGACAGAGAGGAGGGAGGAGGATGAGGAAGAGGAGGAGAAGAGTGTCTGAAGGGGAAAAAATGGAGTTTACCCGTCTACACAATTTCAGTTTATTTAATAAGAAAAATCATTTTCTTTCTACGTCTCGGGGAGAGAGGGAAGGATGATGGGAGAGGATGAAAACGATTCTCTCGAAATCAGGGGAGTAAACGGAACGATTTGTCATTTGTCTTTGACAGTCCATGTGTGCATGTACATGTCTGTCTGTAGTTGAATGAGTGTGCTGTTAAAACGGAATTATTTAAAACATTTCCTTAAAACGCTTTCCTTATCAACACCATCCTTTCTTTACTTTTACATTCAAATGGCTCTTTGTCTTCCTCTCAACACAGCTCTAAAGTTGTGAATTATGAGAGAATCTCTTCCTCTTCTCTTTGGTAAATAAAAATACAAAAATAGTCTGTCCTTGTACTTGACTTGACTTGTACTTGACTATCAAACCTTTACAATTAGTAATGCCAGGGCAGTTGTTAAATTAAAATGAGAGTCATTTATTCTCAACAAGAAAAATGTTGAGGAAGAGCAGGAGCGAGAGAAGTCATGGTTTTGAGAATGATGATGATGTGCAGATTTGTAGTGACAACAGCCCAAAATTATTTATAGTTCTTCACACACTCACACACACACACTTACTTGTACAGCTCCATAAATTTACATGGGTCCATTTTTTTGGGTGTACTAATCGACAAACTGTGCCAGACTATTTACATAAATTCAATTCTCGTAAGAGCTTCCTCGAATAATTTTAGTTGGTGAAAACACATACACACACACACACACACACACACACACATGGGGACACACATTTTATGTCAAAGAGGAGAGTATTCCAATCCTTCCAATTTTCTACTACACCTATTACATGATTTTCCAAACTATAAAATTTAATTTATACTACCCGAGTCTTTTCAAAAAGTACTTTGGATCCGTGAAATAATTGCACACGGAATTTCTTTTCTCTCTCTACAGACACACACATTGCACATGTGTTTAAAGGGGAAATTCCCAATTTTTTTGATAATTATATTATTTTTGCGTACTCCTCAAAAGACGTTCTAATCGTATCTATTCAGGAGGACTCTTCAAGTTTTCAAGGGAAAAATAAAAGAAAGGGAGAGGTCAGAGTGGTAATGGAAAGGACACACAAAAAATTGGTAATATAATTCTGCCGAGAAATCTTTGTCAAGATTTAAGAGCCAAGAAAAGAGAAAATTGTGATGGTTATTAGGTATTACGTAAGTACATATCTGTGTGTGTGTACTTTGATATTAGCCTTCAGAAAGGAATTTTTCCCCTCTATCTCCCTTCTTGTTCCACACACACACACACACGTATATGTGTTACGGTACATACGTATTGAGGCAAAGTCAAGGCTTAATTTCATATGGTGGAGAAAGAGGAGGAGGAGGAGAGGGAGTGCTCATCTTTTGCTGACTGGGAATAATGTAGTCAAAGTATTAAGTATAATGGCCCTGAGTCTATTTGTAGATGCCTCAATCTCCTTGCCCTACGTCTACATGAATGTGGTTAAAGATGGTAGGGGGAGGGAGGGGAGGGAGGAGATAGAAGAAAGAATTTCTGTGCCAGAAATAAGGGACGGACTGTGAGCTGCTCTTCTTCCTCCTCCTGCACACACACACAGTTGAGTCAGACTAAAGCACTCAACGTGGAGTGCACAAGAATATAAATCAGATAGAAAAAGACGCTGGTGTGTGCAGTTTCGTATTTCATTGAGACCTTCAACAACCACGGAAAAAGAAGACAAGCTATCTCTCTCCTCGTCTTCCCCTCCCTCCTCCTCTCCTCTCCTCCTTCTGTCTGTCTGTACAGAGAGAAACTCTGGCTCTGCTGGAAGAAGTTTCGAGTACTCCCTCTCATTTTATATGGTGCTCTGAGTGGGCGTAACTTTTCCCTACACAGTATCTACTCTCTCTATATATATACACTTCAACTCTCTTCCGTTCTTTTACTATAATATAATAAGTACAGATAGACAGGGAAAATTGTGAGAGAGTCATGTACACACACAGACAGTGTGTCTTTCATGGATAGAAGAAACATTTCTTCCCTCCTCCTCCCCCACCTCCTCTTCTGTCTTGACAATATGAACAGATACGACGACCCACTTTTTTCCCTCTATTTCTCCTCTTCACATCCTTCTTACTTTCAACGTAAAAATCCAGTCTCCACACTCTCTCTCTTCCCCTACACTTGTAATTAAGAATCCAGCATTGTCAGCTTATATTACATCTTCTCCCTTTCTAGGAGTCATAGAGTAGGAAGAACGTAATCTGAATAAAGAGAGAGAAAGAAAATATTTTCTCCTTCTTCCCTCACATCCAAATATAATTCATTGTAATCCAGATTTTTCTGTCAGCAATTTTCCATGTCCATTCTCTGGGCAATAGAGTCACACACACACACAGCTATCAGTGATTACGGACAACTACCTCGAGTCCTACAAGTGTACTACTGGAATGGAATGGAATGATTTGTTACAACTTCTCAGAATTCTATTGACAGACTCTCAAAAGCAAGTATGATTTCTTCTACATATGTGCAACCATATGAATAGGCAAGTGTTTTGGCAAACAATAGTTATTCCGAACAACCTTTTTTGTAATAAAATGGATAGAATTTCATTGATGCACATTCATTCCCCAAATCAAAAGTTTCTTTCAAATGAAGTTGGCATACTGCATTCGTGGAAGAAACAGTGACGAGTACTGTAAGGTCAGACTATTTGAATAGACTCTAGAAAGAAAGATGAGTAGATTGTACAAGTATGAAATTACATGGTGGTTGGACTCGTCCCCACAGTCATCGTCAAAATGTCTTTCCAGTTCCATCATTATAAATCAGAGTACTCGTCCACGTTCACACACACCCCTCCACCCACTCACATCCTTTTTACTATCATAAGGAAGATGAGTTATGAGCATATTAAAAATATATCCTCTCTTCTCCAGTTTGTCTAGCCTGTGTGTGTGTGTGTGTAATGTTCGTGTGATGGTGGTTAAGCCTGGGAAATAGTGGAGTCAAAAGGAGGACTACCCCAGTTCCAGTTCTGTTCTAACCTAATGCGGTTTCTAACACAATTTTGGCTAGAGTCTGTCCTCTCATGAAAAATATTCTATGTAGTCTTTCAGTGATAGGAAGAGAGGAGAAAGAAGGGGGGAGGAAGAGTACTGCTTCAAAAATATCCACATGCTCACTGTCCCTCGACTCTTTACTCATCCATATATAATATATTATGCAGAGACCCCGCTTTGCACTGTACACTCTGCCCCTCCTTCCCGTTCAAAATTCACCCAGTTCCAGAGGTAGAGGAGAATTCGACATTATATTACTACGCTAAAACGCCACGTTTTTTCTCCCAGGCTTACATGCTGCGTAGTCTGAAGTCTGTTCAGAGTTGGTCATGGCAAAAAGTTGTAGACGACGGAACTCAGTATTGATGATGATTGCGAGTGGGTGGAAGAGAGAAAGGGAGACCCGGGAAAGTCTCTCTCTCTCTCTCTCTCTCTCTCTCTTTCTGTTCAGACTCAAGCTGCAGATGCGCAACTCTGTGTTTGTGGTTCATTCCATTCATGGGGTTCCTGCCGTAAATGGGTTCCAAGTATAATCGTATGCATTACCGTATACTCTACACAGTCTTCTTCTCCAGTACATGAAGACTGCTATGGCAAGAAAGAGAGATCCACTTCCCCGGTGTTGAGTGCAGAGTGGAGTGGTGAGGGCGTTTGAGTGTACGAGTTGAGAATGAATGTATATAGAGTAGTACGAGGAGAGGGGGAAGGGGAAGAAGTGTACATCCATCCCTCCCCCTCATGGGCTCTTTTATAGACCATAAAACTGGAGAAATACACTTTGTGAATGCACATCCTCGTCCTCGTACAGTGTGTGTGTGTGGAAATACTTTGACATTTCCCTTCATTCAAGTGTGACTGACTGACGGTTTCTCCCGCGGCAACCAACAGCTTTATTACCAGTCTGTATGAAATCTGTGTGTGTGTGTGCTGTGAATGTTGTGTGTGTTTGGATGTGTGTGAAATTTTACGAGCACCACGTTTATAAATCAGAAATTTTGTGGGGAGGGAGGCAACCGGAATAGAATTTCAAAACTCATCACCATAGTCGACACAGGAAATATGTCAGTCGCTACATGTCCTGGAATGTGTGTACGGAGAAAAAGAGAAAGAAAGGATGGGATGGGAGGAAACAAGTATGGATGATGGGGAAAGTAGAAAATGGAAATTCATATTTTACAACTGAACGGAAGAGAGAGGGGGAGAGAGTGTGTAAGCGTTACAACTTTTTGATGAAGGTACATCCTCTCCATACAGTTGGTTTCATACATGAAACCAACTGTACGGTAGACTACTACATACAAATCGAGTTGATAAAGCCCCTCCGAATGAACTCTCATAGGAATTGAAAAACTGTGGAACAGAACTGTGCTCCAATATACACACACAAATAAACTACACATACCTGTACTGTATTCGTATGTGTAAATTTGAAAAAAGGTTCATTCTTGATTGAATAGACAGAATGAAGTTGGACAGAAAGTTGAAATATTGGATCCTTTTTTGAGCTTTTAGAGTTGTGTAAACATTTTTCATTCTAACTTGACTTGACATGACACGAATTTAAAGTATATACATGGATATTTCTTGAAACCGCTTTTCAAGAAATAATTAAACGTTTGTTTTCTCCACACAATACATGTCGACATTATAACGAGTGTATATTGTATATATATATAAATATTATGACACACTGTGTGTATGCTTCTCTTTTTCTTGGTTTGACAACCAAGGTTGCGTCCACACACACACACGTGATGAAATTTAATTACATTGTCATTGCTTTAAAAATAACTATCAGCAAAAGAAATTCCATTACTCCATGTCCATTTATCATCTGTTGAAGCATGAATCAAATGGAGAAAGTTGGAAAGTGAAAGCATTACATTTTCACCACTCTCACCGCCACCTTCCTTCTTCGAGCGACACCATCTCATCGAATGAAAAATCCAACGCCGGTTTCGGTTTCCGGGCTCATTTCATTTTTAATCGAAATTTCAGTAAAATGAGGAAAATTATTGTCATTCCGGATTGTGTTAATAAATCCTGAGATATGTCATCTTATATAATTTGATAACTTGTTTATTTGTCCAGCAAACTTTTAATATATTTTTTTGTCATATTTTTTTGCTTTGTTACAATTAAATATAATATGTATTATAAGTATAGATTTATATATGTTGTATATGTTCACGTAATATGATAATCTTGAAACAATTTGTGTGTACTTTGATATCCATTATGATAATTATTATTATTTCAAGAATTATTATTCCCTACATATACATGTATATATATATTTAAATATCATCAGCTTAGTAATAGTATTTTTAAAGTACTTGTCATCCCCGAACTGGAAAATTCATTATTGTGGCGTCATGTGCTATTCTACAAATAATTAATTATTATTGATAAATTAAAGATAGGATGTATCATAGAGTAATTAAATAGTAGTAGTATGTAGTATCATGTGTTAAATTATGTTTTAAGAAAAAGGTACATTGTATCTATCTATTCATTATTATTACATTGTCTGAATTCACATCTGCCTCTCCACTCATTCATCCACACTAATGTTTAATTCCCGGGGATTTGTCCAGCGTCCCCTTCTCTCTCTAACATTATAATATGTAATGCAAGTGGGGAAATGGATAATCAGGATTTTTCTTCGAGAGAGAAAGAGAGAGAGGATGAAAGAAAGTAAAAAATGAGAAATTAGTATTCCCCGTTGAGCTCCTTTTTCTCCCTCCCTCATTTGCACAGGCAGATGAAATGTATTTCTTTGTAGAGTAAAGAGTGGTATATAAAAGTGTCCAGCGGTGGGTTTTTTTGTTTTATCTCCCTGCCTCCTCCCAAGAGTCCAGTTGAGGACAGTGTAGTCTGGGGTGAATAATGATGAGTGTTGGTTGTTGTGAGTCGTCATTTATTGGTATTGGCGAAGTCTACCTTTATGTGCGGCCTCAAGGTCGGAGGAGGTAGTGTTGGGTTGGTTAAGGCTAGACGGGAGGATTCTACCCTTACGTTTCTTTCTCCTGACTACGTTCATTTTGGTGGAGCTTAGTGATATCAACGGTTTCTCATTATCTGCTAATGTAATGAAGCTCTCCGACTGGGACGAGTGAGCATCTGACGTGTCACATCGACTGTCACTGTCCGAAGAACAGCCCAAGAGAAGACTATCTCGTCGTTCTAGATTCCGACTCACCACCCCAAGACTCTCCCGCTTCCTTATGAGGCTCAGCTCTAGTCTCCGTAAAAATCTGTTTACATACAAATTCACAAAGTGAATTAGCTTTTCTCTTTCTCTCAAACTAATTTAATATATTGCACACACGTTCTCTCTCTCCCACACACACACACACAAGTACAGGGACACGCGCGTGTGTACAAGGAAGGAGACAATATGATTCTGAGAATGGGTTTTGGGTACCTGATTTGATTGCTAATTGTTCGTAGTCTTGATAATTTCCGACTAGTCGGAGCTTTCGAAGCACTGCTGATGATCGTGGCCGAGGTCGAACTGACACAGGTCGTTTCGGATTTTCCATCCTCAGAGTCCTGAAATAAATTGAATGTATTCAGCTTTTGTCATATGATTGATTTGAGTCAGTGTTGTTTGGCAGTTATTATTAGAAACTTTGTGTAAGAATTTATGTATTTTCAGAGTCAAGGAAAGTGGTTAAAATACTGAGTACATATTATTTTTAGAAACTAATTAGCACTAGTCGTTCTACAGGCAAAAGATTTCAAAACAATTCGAGAATTCATTTTGGGTGTTGAATAATTTTTCAAAAGTTATTTTTGTCAAATAAAAAAGAGGGAAAATATTTTATACTGGTCATTAAATCGTAAGAAGGGGGACAAATGAAAATAAGTCAATGGTCAACTACTCTGTACTCTGTGTGAGGTCTCAATAATCTCTGTAAAATATTTTACCTTGTGAGATAAAGATTTTGAGAGATTTTCACAGGATAAAGAGATAGACTCAGTCACGGAGGACTTGGCAGACAAAATAGTTTCAGAGTCCAAAGGTCTATCTCGGTCCGTGGAAGGACAGTCTTTGCAAGATGAATCATCTCTGGTCAAAGTGTGCGTCAGGGAACTTGTACTACCACGACTCCTTTATTTAAGAAAAGAGAGAGAAAGTAAAGTGCAGTCTGGCACACTGTCTCTAATTTGATCCTGACTACACGAAATTTGAGGTAGGGAAAAGGATGAAATTTGGAGTAGAGAGGATGAAATTTGGGGGACACCTTAGAATATGCACCTCAGCGGCTATATCCTATAGCGTAAGGGATACACAGTCCTCTCTATACTACTCTCCTTCCAATTCAGTTTTCCAACCACAATTAACAACTTTTCATCACGTTCATGCACCAAAAAGTTCATACATAATATAAAGTTCATTTTAAAATGCAACTTCACATTTTATTTTTGTGTGTAGTAGTTCTTCTTTCCAATCTTAGAATCAACAATAACAGTTCACTAAACTCGTTCAATTAACCGTAATTAACATTTTATATGTGTTTGAAATGACAGGAAACGGACAGTAGATATATTTCGCATCATATTTATGTCAATTTGTACTCTAAATGTGAGTTTTTGTATAATTATATTGATTATCAAAATCTTAGTTTTCACGAACAACATCAAAAGTGTGTGTTTATTAAACTGAATTAAAACCTGTTTTTAATGCTTCAAATGAGATTAACAAGTTGTCAAATACATTTTGCAGTCTACATGGATTCAGTTTTGCACACACAAAATTTGCACATCCAAGTTTCATCCTTTTCCCTACGTCAAATTTCGTGTAGTCAGGATCAAATTAGAGACAGTGTGCCAGACTGAATTGTGCCTAATTAAATTCTACACAGGAGAAAAGTGAAGTTTTGGCAACTTTTTGAAATTTGAAACTTATCAAAGATTAACAAAGTACTTTGAAAGAATTTCTATCTTCCTCCTCATCTCATCTCAGATAGATGATGTTTTCTATTAACAGTCTCTGATCAAAATAATGTAAGGTGATACTGTACAACGTTGTAAAAATAACATAGATTGAAATACTATTATCTTTTAAAATAAAATACCCTACTGTGTATACAACGCATGTAGAAAGTTGACTTTCTTCAAACCATACGTAGTATATGAGAGAAAGAGAGAGAGAGACAAGCATGATATATTATTAAGTCAATATGTGGAGACCTCCAAATATTGGTTATACGATAGGTGACTGTGTACTTTTGGCTATTTTATTTCATTCCATTTCGACCTCTAAACCAACTTTCCTCCTTGAACACACCACACCGCATTACAACAACAACCCGCCAAGAATGAGAGAGGGAATGGAGGTTCCGGTATATACTTTCTGCGGTAAAGAGTAGGCGACTTGTATCCTTATATCCCAGATTTTCTATTCATCGGCGAAACTTGAACAAAAGGAAGCTCTAGGACCGTTCCCACACATGCAACTCTCATAATTACAAGTTACATGTGGACTCCAGGATAAGGGAGCCTCATATTAGCCATGTGTGTGTGTGTGTGTGTGTGTGTGTGTGTGTGTGTGGACCTCAACTTTTGTATATAGCCTTCCACACTGAATCTAAAATCTCTCTCCCTCTTTCTTTAGTTTTAGTTTGGCTGTGCCTCTCTGTGGATATTTGAACACCAGATAAACTCTAACAATAAGACGGTAACGAGGAAACTCTTGGTGAGCACTACCCTGTGAGCGTATACAAATAGAAATAGAAAACTAAATTGGTTTCTTGATACAATGAGAGGGGAAGCTTGTAGTTGTCTCTCTCTCACTCTCTCTCCACACACACACTCCCTCTCCACATCCATCCAGACCATGATATAAACTTGAGACGAGAAGTTATCTCTACACACACACACCACACCACACATACACAAGTTGTACATGGCCATGGCCACCTAATAACAAGAAGGAAAAGTACAGTCTCTCTTACTCTCTCTCTCTCTCTCTCTCCCTCTTTCTCTCTCCTCCTGCCCATGTCAAACAAGCGAAGGAAAAAGTTGTGTCACGCATTGTGCACCTGTTACTTTGCCTCTATAACTCTTTTCTATATCCACACAAACATAAACTTACGTTATATACATTACATGAGCTATATTCTACACCATACACGCAAAACACTCTGTGTTCCCCTGTGTTCACAATGAATATAATATGGAGTACTATTTTTGCTTTCCTTTTCTCTCTCTCTCTCCCATCTCTTTGTGGAAAATATCATGGATTTTTTCCTGTTCTCTCTCTCACTCTGTTGTATTCTATTCACATTTCTTGTCAACACATTTTTTTACCTTGCACAAGGTTTCACTTTCATCATTCATTCCACGAATGAAGAGAGAGAGAGAGGAAGATATTGTGAAAAATTTATTATGAACGCTCTCATACTTTTTAACATTTGGTTTCTCTCTCCATCTTTTTAGATTCCTCCTCCTATTCCTCAAAGAAGTGAAAAGTCAAAGGATAACCATGGCCATGAAGGTTACAATAGTGGAGGTACAATAGTAAGGAAAGGAAATGGAATAGAAAATAATATTTTATTCTCAGAATTATGGAGATTGATTTGACTCCGGTGCAGGAGTACTGCTATTAAAGTACGGGAAGAAGTATGTGTAGAAAATTTATTTTTACATTTTCCCTTTCTCTCTCTCTCTATCACATACTCTCTGCATTTTCACGTGAGAGAAAGCTGGAGAAAGTCGTCGTCCATATACTAATTACGTACTCACTCATTTACAAGAGAAAGTGGACTGTGTGTGTGTTGACGAAACAAGTGGACACCATCACCACCACCACTTCAACTTGTTTTCTATGTTTTTCCTCCCAAAAAAGTGTGGTTTACTATTAAAGTTTTTTTTGAGGAAGTGGAGGGAGAATAGCGTGACATTCTGGATGGCATTACATGATTGAATGAGTCACCACTCGACCCTAGCAATTACATAAACCTTGTCCATTCCAGTCCTCCCTCCAATTTGTCATTCTCCAGTGCTACTAAATTTCCTTATTCTTTGATTCTAACAGAAAGGGAGAGATTAGAATCATTTTAATGTATGCTCTATGAAATGTTGAACTTTGGAGGGAAAAGAAAGCAACAAGCCTCCCACGATTTCCAGAATGTCAAGAAATGAAAAAAGGTCATTTTTTTTATTTTAAAAAATGTGAAACATTTTAACCTACCTCGATGACTACCCCCTGATTTATATCTACCATCAACAGACCTCCGTGCAACAGAAACCCTTTCTTGTTTTTTTCTCACTCTCTCCCTCCTTCCAAATTTTTTCATGATTGATCTCAAGTAAAAGTTGATTTCAACAAATATTAAATCGTGTCATGAAAAATGAGCCTTGTTTTTATCTTTCAAACCAAGCTTCATCTCTCACGCAATCCTAATCCTACGCTGTAACAACAATAAAAGAGGAAAGGTAGTTAAAAATGGTGTGTGGAGACAAGACAGATTATCAAAATGTGGATCGGAAAAAAAGTGTGAAATTGGTGGTCATTATTGAAAATTTTGAAGGAGACTCTCTCAACTTGTGCTGATAACATGATTTGCTTTCTCTCACTTTCTCCCTACCACACATTGCCAAGAATTCCAAGAAGTCCAGAGTATTCAGATAATTTATAAGGAAATGAGAACACACACACATGAATGAAGTATGGTTCATATTATACGACAAGTTGAAACTGTGCGTGTGTGTGTGACTGAAGTCTTGTTGTTTATGTGGCTGTGTTTGGGATTAGTTCATAGTTTCCCTTACTGGAGTCCCCTCGACCATATTTTATGATACATGGCATTCGGGTAAGTAAAGTGATACATGTGCATGCATTAAGGGAGTGCGTAGTGGAACTGTGGAAAAAGTATGGGAAAGTGAGCGTGGGTAGATAGGTGCTCGTAATTATGAGCACTTTCTTCTAATAATAGCACAGAAAGTAGCTTGTAACTCACCCTCTCTCGACTTTGTCTCAAGTCCCATCATCCTTTGTCCACCCTTTTCTCTCTCTCTTTCTCTCCGTACTACTCCAAACACACAGAGGAGTATAAATATTTTATATATACGTATTTTGAAACATGTTTATGCCATTGTCTACCTTCCATACACAGAAATACGTACGTGTGTAGTGGTTGAAGGTCATATAAGCTTTCCATTTTATAGATATATACGAGTATTTGATAGTTGTACAATAGACAGAGTGAAGCAATGGTACTTTGAACTTATATTATTCTGTGGAAATCCTTGTCATTTTCTCTCTCTCTCACTTTCCACCTTTCTCTCTCTCTTGCTCTCTCTCGTACTTCTGATACTCTGAAGACTATGGAGACTTCATACAGGTTGCTGTTAAAAACCAAAGTCAAATAGTTTGACAGTATGCACTCTTGACAACACTCACTTTTGTTGTTCTTATTACCCTTATCATGTGGTGCATTCAGAACGTGTCATACAGAGTGTGTGTGGGCTTGTGGCCTCCAGGTACCATTTCCCTGTAACATCAAATGTTTTAAAAAACTCTTTGCAAAAGCACACATACGTACATGAAGGGAGAGGAGTGGAAAGTAAAATGAAGAGAAAATGTAGATGAGTTTTGTATTTTGTTTTGTGAGCTTTTTTGTCCCCTTTGCTCTCTTTTTTTCATTGCCGGCTCTCCTACACTCGAAATACACACGTAGAGAAAGGGAGAGAGAGGAAAGAGAGTTGTTGAGCAAATGAAATGGTTTTTTACATGTTTGACGCATGACACTCAGTCTAGAGTAAAAGGACAACAAGTTTGTGTAGCCTCGAGTGAAAGTTTTGGTATTCGGAGAAACCTTGCAATATGAGAGTTTGAAAACCCTTTGAAGTCTGTCTCCCCGTTGTCAGAGAGAGAGAGAAAGAGAGTCCCCTTTCCTCCTCTCCTCCTCCCTTCAAAATCAACTGTTCCTCCTCCTGTTCAACAAAACTACCATAAAATTAATTCTCTGACTAAACTCTACTACCATAAACCATCGCTGGTCTCTCTCTCTTTCTCCTTTCTCTCTCTCTCTGAGCTATGACAGACTGAAATTATTAACAGGGATAACTTGGAGGACTCGTAAGGACAAGGAAAAAAGCCTTGGAGAAATTTCTCATGTATGTAAAACTTTATTTTCAACAAACTCAGTGGTTCAGGATGTAACTTCAATCAATCTAAATATAAAATATAAATCCTTGTGGTTATTGTTTTCCTGTCCTTCCCCTACAATACGTACCATTAGCAAGGAAAGATGAATATCCTGAGGAAAATTGTTCAAATTGCTTCAGGGTTCCACCCCCTCCTCCTGCAAACTCTCTGTACCCTTTGCAGAAGGGTGTGTGTGCAAATATGCGACATGTGTGTGAGAGGGACAACGCTCATGGAAAATGGTCATAGGTAATGGCATCTCATATTTTTTTGAGAGAGGAATAAAAAGGATGGCGTTTAGGTTACTACATGGCACATTGTGAAGGGACATGCACATGGATTGCCACGTGACTGTGAAAGTATCCTTTGGCGAATAATGTGTTTAAATATGAATATTTGACAATACACACGTAAATACACCGTAAAGGCAATTTCAAAATCTTAGAATTCTGAATACTTCCCAAATCTCAACTGAAGGCAGGAGGGTTATCATTTAGGGCTTAACTTTGGAAAGAAGAGGATTGACGAAAATCCACCCTCTGACCCAGTACTCTAATTATGAATGGAAATACAGGATATTCCTACATACAGAAGTTTTACAGTGTCTGCCTCAAAACGGACCTTACTCTCTTGAGTAACGTGGGCTTTTAGAAAGACTTTGAGTCATAGGAGAGAGAAAGGGAGAAAAAAACCTATAATCAATTTGGATAGAGTGCAGAGTAGGAAGGGTGAGCTTGTAAGAGGACAAGCCTTAAGACGAGGGGGAAAGGAAGATTTTTGATGTATGTACCCATGTATATGTTTACTTTTCTTATTTGAGACAACTTGTATATTATGATATATCGGGATTATTAAAAAGGACAAGGGGACTTTGCAAAGCTTCAGATGAGAGTCTCTATCCTCAGCTCCTCTCCCGCCCAAAGGCCACAATCATGTTTTATTGAGTCAACAAGCTGAGGCGATGAGATGAGAGTAAAAAAAGAAGAAGAAGACCAAGCAAATCTTCATTGAGTTTTGGCCGTATAGCTGCTAAGACAACAACAAGCTTAGCGTGTGTGTAGCATGTTATTTGTAAGCTGGAGAGATAGAGAATGTGTGTGTGTGGCGATGTGTGTGATATACAGGAATTCCTTTTGTGTGTCATCTTGTACAGTATGTATAAGTGTAAAGGACGTGTATGGAGATGTATGGATGGATGTGGGCATGGGATTAGAGAATTTCTGAACATACGCACTCTAATTCATCGTCCATGTTTGGTAGTTGTTCTACCCATTTTTTGTGTAATGTGATGCAAAGGAGGGAGAGAGGCTGACAAAAAAGCATCCAACACAAGAAAAAAAGGCAAGTCGACGACAAGGTGGCTAAAGTGTATCCCGTCACATAAGGCGAATACAACTTTTTTTTCTTTTTTTCCTCCTTTCATTCAATTCTCTCTCCCTTCTTGTGTGTGTGTGTAATTACTCATGGACATTTACAGAGCTTAAGGATGTAGTCAAGATTTTACCTTGTAAAACTACATGATGGGAAGAGAAGGGGGAAGGTAAGACGGATTTCAAGAATTGCCAATTTTTACTGAATAAAAAAATGTTCATTTATCGGTATGTTACTGTGTATATAGTTACACGACAATTACATCTGTAAATAAATTGATTTCATCAAAATTGAATTGTCTTCGATTTTACTTGAACTATTCTCCCTGAACTCTCATCTTAAAATTCAAGGGCATTTCCAGAAATGAATTTAAATCCCATTGAACTTTCATATATGTAGTTAGTATTACACATGACATATGATTCAAACGACACACGTCAACCACTTCAAAATGAAATTAGACAATTTTGCACTCCACTGTTTCACTCAGGTTGGAGAATCTTGACTTTTAAATTACAAGTTCAAAGAGAAAGTTGGAAGAAACTTGATTGGCTCACGAGGGTAGGTAGGCTATTCGATCCTTTCCCTTCCCTCTTTGTAGCAACAATTAAAAATGGAACAAAGGGAAGTTTTTAAAATAACGGCTCAATTTCACAACTGGTATTTAATCTGCCTTGATTAGATGGTGTTGCTCTCAAGTATTTTTGCCCATGCCGTATCCAGTGATACATTATGTAAGACGTCCTATGTATAGCTTTCGTGTCACCCGAATTATTGCAGTGGGTAGTGGCGGTAGTGGTTAATGAAAAATTTCTACACACACATGTTGAAGCTCAAACCATATTAAGCTCGAACACACACAAGGCTCATTAAATTGTATTAAAGGTGGTTGAAATTAAAAGGGTGGTCAAGGAGCTCTGATTGAGTTTTCAAAAATTCTATTGAAAATTGGGAAATTTGAATTAGGAAAAAGGGAAACCTTTTGGTCATCCAGTTTCAGTAGAAATAGATTTCGTAGGTTATTTACAATAAAATTTACAATAAAAATCCTTGTGTGTGCGTGTCTGTGTAGTGTGCATTGAGAGATTCACCACAAAGCCAACTCTATGAAATATATGAGAACAGTGTAATGTATAAGTAGACTACAGGGAGTTATAGTGTTAGCATAAGTGAGTCAGGTACCGTAAGGACATAACCATAGTAAAAAAAGTTGTACACACACAAAAGAGAATGAGAGAGAGAGCCACATGAATTAATTATTTGTTAATGTTTAAACCAACAGCACGTTCATCCATCCAGAAAATAGGTCCCTGTTACCGTAAATGACCAATTAGAACCCGGGTGGGGCCGGTGAGGAGCATACCCTATGTTTTAACATGTAAATACATAGGGTATGATCCTC